>CM066031.1:576724240-576944240 GCA_033557465.1 Ichthyophis bannanicus
TGCACGAGGTTTTTGACCCCTCTAATCTCTACGAGGATTTCCTGCTGCATTTCGGGGCCCTCGCACAAGGCCGGCCCCTTCTGCGGGGACGGAGGTTCAGTTTTGGAACGTTTGCCGTGAGAAGCCGCTGGAGATCCAAATTCCAGGCGCGTTGGTTTGGTCCCCACCAATTCACCAATGTGCCCCGGCAAGATCAGAGTAGAAGTTCCAAGTATGTGAGGTGTTAATTCAGGATTCTGAGTAGGCCTCTCGGGAGCCTCAGCGTTATGCGACCATCCCGCTGGACATCAGGCTCCGCCCCCAGTATCACAAGCTTCTTGAATTTTGTAATGAATGAAATAAACATATCTATTTTCAAATTAACCAAATGAGTGCAATGAATATATGAACACTGTCAGAGATAAAGTTTTTTAATGCTTTAAAATAAACTGGACTAACTAATGATGGCAGCTGAATGATAGCGACTTTCAGAAAATAGAGCCCAACAAAAAAAGTTTAAAATTGGACTAAAAGTATTGGGTAATGCAGTTTGGAGTTTCAGAATTGTTGAAAGGCACTGATGTGAAAATAGTTTATCCTGAAGGTGATCCAATTGCTTGAAGACTTTTTATGAAATGTGTATCATCATCTACCCCCTATCACCACATGTGAACAGTGTATCATCCCAACCCCCCAAAAAAAGATTTATAAATCTCCAAAGATTCAAGGGCCTTATACACAAAAAGTACTATAAACTTCAAAGCCAATCTTCATTTACAACAGTGAAAAATAGAGTACTTAGCTGAACTCGTCTTTTTCTCAGTGGTAAACAGTATACGAGGGGAAGAGTAGTCTAGTGGTTAGAGCACTGGCTTACTAACCAAATGACCAGGGTTTGATTCCCACTGGCATTCCTTGTGGCCTTGATCAAGTCATTTAACCCTCCATTGCCTTGGAAGAAAGCCTGGCAATCAACTTCCAGTCACACTGCTGAGAAAACCAGGGAGCTGCTTTATCTCCAGGAGTCAGCTTTGACTCAAAGGCACACATTGCATTGCATTGTATACAGATTACATCAATAAACATCCATCTTCATGATTCACAAGCTCAGCAGTATCAACCAGACAATATCATCAATTTCAACAAGGACAAAGCCTCAATGACCAGCCAGCCAATGTTGTCAATTCCTGCTGGAACAATACCAAAACAGCTTACATGCACATGCATGCCTGAGACCAACAAAGGGGCTGAGGTGTTTCAGCAGCATACTGCCTGCATTGAGGACTAAGCATACAAACACAAAACCAAAAGAAAAGAAAATGTGCTGCAGGACAAAGATATACTCACCGCCACACAGGTATTCACTTACTCCGAGAGAATCCTTACAGAACCTGAGTTAAGCAGAGGTTTAATAAGGGGAGTTAACCTTTCACAGATTGCTGCTGACATCACCCTACTAGAAGAGCAAAAGCTCAACTTTCTTAAACAATAATCAAAACACTGAACAGAAAGTCCCAAAACAAATACATACAAAACATTTTTATTGGTTCACTCATATTGAAAAACTCTTAGATCCATCTTAAAAAAATTGTCACTATATGTCAAATCCCACTAGAGGACAGCAACCTTGGGCCGGAAGGACTGGGGTTTCTAGTCTCACAGGTGCTCCTTGTGGTCTTGGGCAAGCCACTTAACCCTCCATAGCTCATGTTCCCTGTAAAATAGTTATTTCCAAGTTATAATGCCCTGTTCCATGTAATTTCAGTTTGTTCAATGTAAACCGCACTGATGCAGAATAGCGCGGTATATGAGAGAATGTAAATAAATAAATAAATAAAAACAATTAAAAAAATACAGCTCATCGTTCTTGCTGGCAAAAGGTTGAGTTGGTGCCAGATCTATAAAACACAGGCGTACACATCTCAAAAAGCTGCTATAAAAAGCAGAAGTACACATCTCAAAAAGCTGCTATACAAAATTAAATAGGGATTAAGTAAAAATAGACCAATCAATTCTTTATTAAGTCCCAAAGGGGTTACAGTTTGTAAGCGGAAAATCCACCGCAGCTCACACCTTTACAACTGGAGATCAAAATTACCACCACACTGGAAGAGTGTGTGCAAGTGGTTGGAAAAATGGAGTAGGAGTGCTAGAGAAAATATGAGAGGGATTTTATACAACATTTAAATAAAATTTTACTGGAAGTATAAATGGTGATTGGGTGAAAGGAGAGAGGATATTAATTCAATAATGGATGAGGTTGGATGAGCGGGGGAGGGTGGGAGAGGGTGGTTAGAAAGGGAATGATATAAAGAGTATTTAGAGTAATATTATATGAATTAATAAATAGAATATATAATTGTTAATAAATACAAATGTTGTGTGAAGTTTGATACATAAATGTTATGTGTAGTTTGATACATGTTAAGTGATGTTTGTAATGATACTAAGGGGTATGTTTGCTAAACTGCGCACACGTGCGTGGCGCACAAGAGCGGACGCTAATGATGCACTTAAGTGCTCTTAAGCGCCGCGTGCGCGTCACATTAATGGGCCGGCGCACGCGTGCGGGGCGCTCATGTGCGATAGAGGCGGGGAAACACTTACGGAGGGCGGAGGAAGCGAGGGGCGGGGGGACGGGGTCAATGGGTGAAGAGTGGGAGGGGAGAGGCTCCCCGCACAGGAGCGGGGCTGAATCTGGGCATTAAAAATACCGCGAGTGAAACCCTCGCGTTAGAGCCCATTTAAAGGGAAGAGAAACCACTTCCGTCAGCAATGTACAGCAAAACCGGGGAAACCTGCAAAACGTGAGCAGTGTGATGCATGTGCACAGAACAAAATAGCAAATATAAATTGAAAATAACCACAAAAAATTCCAAATAAATCATAATCCAGCTGGGCAACAGTGATATTAATGGGCAACCAGAAAAAACACTCCCAGGAAAGCTCCAAAAAAAAGAAATGATTTTTGGAAGGGTCTACGCTCCGTAGACTCGTTCAAAAATCACTGCATTTTAATGGAGCTTTCCTGGGAGTGTTTTTTCTGGTTGCCCATTGATATCACTGTTGCCCAGCTTGGTTTTGTTTTTTTCCCCTTTTTTGGAGGTCATTTTTGAGGTTTAATTGCACCCCTGTCCCCATACAAGGTAAAAGAGCCCACAGTAAAATTGTGCAGAGCAGGGTGTCTGACTCGTGCGGCCAGGTTTCCTATCTCCAGAGACTGCCCTGTCTCTGTGGCTACAGTGTGGTGCAGCAGACACAGCCAGTGCCTGTAGGACCAAAGGGTCACAGGTTCAAATCCCAGCTGGGGCTCCTGCCAACCCAATCCCCATTGTTTTACCCACCACTAAACAGTGATAGTACAGACACTCCTTTATGGCAGAGAACATAAGCATGGTTCCAACACCTATATTTTACCCCACACTGCACACAAACCATAACAATGGGCATTACCGACAGCTGAGTCCCCCAAATTCAGTCCTGGAGTGCCACAACTCAATCAGGTCATATGCTTTTTCCAGATAGGGACATGTCTGCATGTTGGCGGAACGATACAGGTGGTGGAGGGGGCAGTGGCTGCAAACCACAGCAGACAGTGGCCTAGGCCTGTGCAGGCTGGCATCGTCCACCGTAACAGACAGGCTCTGTCGGATGTACAGTCATGGACTCCCCAGAGAACACAGCATATCTGTGGCAACACGGTGGTGCAGTGCACACAGACAGTGTGTGTAGAAACAGAAAGTCACAGGTTCAAAGCCCAGCTGGGGCTACTGCCAATCCAGTCCACATATTTTTCCTACAACTAAACCGTGATAGTAAGGAGAAACCTTTATTGCTGAGAACATACGCATGGTTCACACGCCTATATTTTACCACACCAAACACAGACACCATAAACAGCCGCATTACCCAGAGCAGAGTCTCCCAAATGCAGTCCTGGAGGGCCCCACACCATTCAGGATCCATGCTGCCTCTGCTAAAGATGCCTGTGCTGCATATCTCTGCACCACCCCCATGGTATGCTGATGTAGCTCATGCATATTTATGAGGGACAGCATGAAAACCCGAACAGTGGTTGGAACACCAGGACTGGAGTTGGGACACTCTGCCGTAAAGCAGCAGCCAACAGGGCCAGACACACCCACACCCACAGACCCCATTGGCCAATGCCTCCTAGAGAGGCAGGACATTGGGCCCTGCCTGTATCCCCCAATACTAGCAGTTGCATACCTTAGCACTGCCACCCTACACCTGGGTATATGGTACACAGCTATCAAACGTAGCCCATGATAACTGGCAGATATCAATTCCTACGTTAAGCACATGTTGCTCATTGACCTCCACCATAACAATCATTGTGATGTCTGCGGTGTGCACTGCAGGTCTGGTCTCTGACAGTGTTTACCACCCTGGGGAGTGACCCCCAACAGTAGTGCGTCCCATATCCATGCCTGTACTGTGCCCAGGACTGGTGTGGTGGGTATGGCTGCTGGACTCCTCTATAGTAGCACAATGCTGGCATAGGTGTGGGGGTGGCTGTCTGCCTATCCAGTGTGTGGTGGCTGCAAACACCTTCCACAGCCCACACTGCCAGCAATGTTGCCAGTATTGGGCTGCCAATGTGCATAATGAGGAGCAAGGTATCATGGGTATTTATTTATTTTATTTATTTATTACATTCTCTTATATACCGCGCTATTCTGCATCAGTGCGGTTTACATTGAACAAACTGAAATTACATTGAACAGGGCATTATAACTTGGGACAGGGTGGCCTGGCCAGGGTGCATCTGCACAGGGCATAGGGCACTGACTGGGACATATTAGTGCCCGGCCACCACCTACACAGACAGGGTGACCTCAGTATATCCTGCTGAGAGATCACTCTCACCCTGACTGTGCAGTGACCACAGCATGGCTAGGCACCCCCATAGTGCTATATAGTATTTCTCTCATGTGATAGATATGGGTTTCCTTTTGGGGCCCAGTCACTGATGTAACTGCTTGCTGTGTATGCTGACATCCCAGTTCTGGGTGCATGCATCTCCACTGGGAACATGCACTGTGGACTAACTAGCACACTGTTTGCAGCTGGTATGTGTCTTGATGGAGCAGCTTGTGGGGTGCAGCGGCTGATGACTTGCTGCAGGAGAATATCAGATAGTGGTGGGGTGCAGCTCACCATATCCAGGCCTAATGTCTGTCTGTTACTGTGGGATGGATGTTTATAGAGCTGCATTGACTGCCCTGTGGGGTGTCTGTTCCTCAGCAGGATCTGGGTTGATGGTCCTCTCTACTGCCACCTTTGCAGGGAGGTAGAATGTGGATCTATTGATGGGAGACCCTGTTTGCCACCCTCAGCCCTGGAGGAGGGGGGGGGGTGGTGGCACATGGCCCACCTAGGGGGTCCATGGGGGCTACACCTGACTGAAACAGACAGAGATATCCAAGGTGTTTGTGCAGAAACTATATATCTCACACATTAACACTGCTTTGGACCTCTGGCATGGCCTCTTTCAGTCATGGAAGGGGTTGTGGACCTGGTCCTGGGTGCCTCATTGCACCCTCAGGGTGAGCACAGTACCTGCACAATGTGACGGTGTGTAGCTACTCTGTGCCAGTAAAACACACGGTCAGTACCCCCTATCAGGCCGAGGTGGTGTGTGGGTGCACATGGTCACTTCCCTCTACCGGGCCGAGGTGCTGTGGGGGTGCATTGCCCATCTTGTGTTAATCTGTAGACAGCTTATTTGCATGTGCAGTGCATCATGGGTATGGGTAGGCTAACCCTATCCTGGTGACCACAGCAGACTGTCTGTGTGGTGACATGCATGCTCTCTGCAGCCAGTCAGGTACTTGCTAGCAGCTATAGAGCTGTAGCCCAATGGTTTTTGCACTGCCTCGGAAGCCAGAGATCATGGGTTCAAACATACAGTGGGGTTATTTGATAGGGTTGTCCAATGCATTATCCTTTTTTAATGTACATTTTTTGATGCCAGCAAAAACACCCTCAGCGTACTGTACCCATAAGGTGCCTCTGAGGGTGCTTTATAGGGCGCCCTATAGGGAACCTTATGGTTCCCATCCATATAAGGTGCACTATACATTCTCCTGTGACGCAACCTATAGGGTGCCCTATAGGGGACATTTTAGGGTGCTGTGGCGGACTGCAATTTCTAATGTGCCCTATGGAGTGCCTTATAGGGTGCCTTATACGGCACCTTCAATTACGGCACGTGAGGGTGTGTTTGCTGGCAGCAATTAATAACATAAATATAAAGTGCTGCAGGACAAAATATGTACAATGCAAAGCTGATGCCACAGCCAGCCTTACGTATTAGGCACACTGGGGAGCAAACGAATGACCCCTGTATCAGCAGTCAGTGCCTTAACCATTGTGCTCCACTGCTGCTCCTCCTTGCCTGTCAGCCCACCTACGTATGCTTTTCATTCCTTAAACTGCACAGTGCTGCCATAAAAAACAGTACACTGACCTTGCGGTACCTCATACGGCACCCTCTAAAGCGCCCTATTAGCAACAATCTAGGGTGCCTTGGCTGACAGTGCACTTTAAAATGTGCCTTATAGGGCAACTGCTGTTAACACGCTTTGGGAGTGCGTTTGCTAGTAGTGGTAATTAAAATATGAATAAAATGACTCCTAAAGCAATCTTCCCCATAATATGTTATGCTTCAGCCAGCCTTGTTCATTGGGCACTTTGGGGGATTGAACCCCTGATCCCTGAACCATTGGTCAGTGTCTTAACCATTGTGCTGTGGTTCTGTTCCTGTGATTGCACATCAGCGCGCCGCCTTATGCCGCCCATCATTTATATGCCTCCTAAAATAATGCCTCAGCCAGCTGTCTCCATTGGACACTGTGGGGGATTGAACCCCTGATCCCTGCACCGTTGGTCAGTGTCTTAACCATTGTGCTGTGGCTCTGCTCTTTTTCTTGCACTTCAGCGCGCCACTTATGCCTCTCGCACAGCTATCCCATGCGCTAAGGTGCGGGGCGAACATGGGTGCCGCGCACCTTAGCGCATATGTAAATTACGGTGTTTCTTCTTCAGCGGAGAACGCCCACTCCTTATATGGCACCCGCACACTACCGCGGCCCGCACTTTACCGGGGTTTTAGTAAACATACCCCTAAATACTTAATAAATACTTAATAAAATGATCAAATGGAAAAAAATTGCCAGCACACATACTCCTTTGCAGCATCTACAAAGCAGTAAAGCAAAAATCCTCAAATTTATGTGCATACTGTACACAATGAGCCACAAGGGCAGCACTGAGGTCCTGATTATTCAGTCGGCTTCTATGCTTAATCATCCTGACACATAAATTAAGCATAGTCTTCCCCCATATAAACCAACTGATATGGGCACCAAACTACATATACTACCCCAGAAGTCTGATAAGTGGAAAAACTGTTTTGTCTTTTTGTGTTATTGTTTTGAGAGAATGTGGTGCAAGACAGAGTCTTTTTTTTTTTGTTTTGTTTTGTCTTGTCTTGTTTTGTCTTTCTTGATGTGTGGACATTTTATTTGTGTAGAACTGCTTTTTTTATTTTTGTGCTTATTGGTTTTCAGACAGCTGTTTTTGAAGGAAAGTTGAGAGCAGGAAAACCCGTTATGGCCTTCTTGGCAAACTTTGCTTATCTAGAATTTAGGATAGAGGGGAGCATGTGGGTTTATTTGGAAAAGTCTGTTTTTTTATTGAATTAAAAAAGCAAAAACAGTTCTCAGTTTACTTTAGAGGTTTTAAATAAAATTCTATTTGATTTAGGTGGACTTTAATCAGGCAAATATCCATTTGCTTTAGAGATTTAAAATTAACTTCTGTTAGATTTAGGTAGGCCCTTATAGTCTTAAAAAAACTCCGACAAGTAATTAGTCTTTGTCCAACCCACCCAACCCAGGCACATCCCTTAATTCATAGCTGGTTCTCCAAATTAAGAGAGAAGGAAATTTGACAGAACAGTTTATTTTCATCAAGAAGTGATTAGCAGTTCACTGAGAAGGAAACAAAAATAAGATCATAAAATATACCAAATAATCCTAAAGGTCTTTATATTAGTTTAGGTATCCCTACGCCCTTAATAATTCTAAATGTCAAAGCTCACTAACACAAAGATGCAGACAGCAGTCCAGCAACAAGATGGGGCTATACAGCGTTTTGTAATGAGTCCCACATGTATGATTATCTCCCATTTGGTGAGAGGTTGTATGTGTGTGCTTGCTGCAAAGAGCTCCTGGCTCTCAAAGAAAGAGTCCGATCCCTGGAAGCACACTTAAAGGAGATGAGGAAGATAGAGAGGTATATGAAGGAGGGTACAGAGATATAGTAAAAAAAAGTCCAACTTCCAATCTAGCAGCCTGAGTGCTGCCTTGGAGGAGCAAGGTCACCTGAAAGGAGAGTATCACCTTGGAGTGGCAAGAAATGATTCTATAGCCAGGACCTGCCCTCCAGAGTGTGTGTCTCCAGAGGCCCAGGAGGGAAGGGTTAGGATGGCCAGTTTAGTTAGTGATTTGATCATTAGGTATGTAGATAGTTGGATAGCTGGTGGGTGTGAGAATTGCTTGGTCACTTGCTTATCTTGTGCAAAGTTAGAAGACCTCACACCTCACTTAGATACAATACTAGACAGTGCTGGACAGGAATTGGATGTCTTGGTACTTGTGGTCACCATCAACATAGGAAAGTGTGGAAGACAGGTTCTCAAAGACAAATTTAGGCTTTTACAGTTTATGTTTGTTTATGTTTATTTTTATTTGATTAATTGCCCTTCATGGGGACCACAGAATGGTGTACAAACTAAAATCAGAACAAAAGAAGTGAAAAGAACTCCAATAAAAACAGAAAAGGAGGGGAAGCATTTAAAACATCATACATACATTTGGGGAGGTAAAAATAACAGTTGTGGTCAACATTATTGGCACCCTTGCATTTTAGGTATGTTGTGCACAATATCTTGAGAAATAATTGGAAATATTCCAACTGGATGTCATCATAGTATTTTAATAGTATGTTCAAAAGTATACATAAAAAGATGTTTGTGCCACTTATATATAATAATTTCTGAGAAAAAAACAAAATATGACCTGGACAGGATTAATGACACCCTTCACTAATGTTTGGTTGCACAACCCTTGGCAGTGATGACAGCCTCCAAATGTTGTTTGTAGCCATCTATAAGTTTCGTACATCTGTCTGATGGTAGTTTCTCTCACTCTTTTACTGTAATTTGTTCCAGCTCATGAATGTTTCCAGGATTCCTTTTACCAAATGGCAGATTTCAGCTCTTTCCAAAGGTTCTCAATTGAATTGAGATCAGGACTCATTGCTGGCCAGTTTAAAGCAGTCCATTTGTTCCTTTTTAACCATTCTTTTGTACTTTTGGATATATGTTTTGAGTCATTGTCCTGCTGGAGGACCCATGACCTTCAACCCAGTTAGCTTTCTGACACACATTTCACTCAAAAATACCTTGGTAGTCCTCTGACTTCATGATTCCTTTAATATGTTCTAAACCCCCAGTTCCTGAGGCAGCAAAACAGCCCCACAACAATATGGAACCTCCACCATATTTAACTGTAGGAAGGGTGTTTTTTCCTTATAAGCTTCATTTCTTTGCTTGTAAATGTATTGCTGATGTGCATTGCCAAAGAGCTCAACTTTGGTTTCATCTGTCCACAGAACATTTTCCCAGAAGGACTGTGGTTTCTCAAGGTGGGTTTGGGAAAAGATCAGGCATGCCTTTTTATGTCCATCTTTGAGCAGTGGGGTCCTCCTTGGCCTTCGCCCATAAAGTCCTTTTTATTTAGTGCACAGCATATGGTGCGGGTTAAAACCACCACTCCAGATTTCTGCAGGTCAGCCTTAAGCTCTTTGTATTTTGCACATTATGTTTTTCCAACAGTTCTCATTAACCTTCGAAGACATCTTGGATTAATTTTCCTCTTCCCACCATGTCCTGGGAGGTTCTTGACACTTCCATGAGCAGAAAATGTCTTAATGACATTGTGAACTATAGAATCAAAAATCCCAAGGGCTTTGGAGATGGCCTTATAACCCTTTGAAGTTTGATGTTTGGTGATAATGGCTTTTCTGATGGTCTCAGGCAGCTCTCTTGTCTTCACCATTGTGAAAATGGAGCAGGGAGTAAATGTGGCCATTTTAAACATTACAGCCATCGTTCAGTGGTTGATTCAAGTCATGTGAATACTTCCAATTGATCACATGTGTGTCTAATTTTACTGCAGTGGTAATGTGGTTCTTCGGTTCAAACTGATTTGTATTGATTATAAGAGTGCCAATAATAATGTCCTACAATATACCCAATCTGGATCTTCATCAGGATTTTCAATTCCACAACAATGACTCACAACTATTCTGATGATCTATATATCCCAGCCACAATGCATCCAAACATGATTTTTGTATTCTTTTAAATTTTTTGTCGGACTTTAAACTGAAAGTCGCTATATATCAGCTGCCATCACAATTATAGTCCATTTTATTATAAAGCATTTTTTTATCAAATTCATCATCATCATAATACTATTTTTCTGCCAATTAAATTTAAAGGCAATCTGAATATTATTCTTAAATTGACAAAGATTAAAGTATATCTTAATCAACTGTATTTTGCCAACAACAATCGCTGTATAGTAACATATAGTAACCAGGGCCGGCCCGTCCATTGAGCGAGAATGTTTTTTGCACAGGGCCCTGCGTTTCAGGGGGCCCCGCGCAAAAAACATTCTGATCTAAAAGTAAAATTTTAAAAAAAAAAAAAAAAGCTGTCTGCTGCCGCTGCCGGGGCCGCCGCGGCAGAATCGAGTGTGCCGCGGGGCCCCCCCTGCCCAGCAGAGCCTGCCCTCCCCTGTATCAACTCTCTCTTTACAGCTGCAGTCACACGCGCCGGCTTTCAGAGCGCGAGGGGAGAGTTTCTCCCTCGCTGCTCTGTTAAGCCCCCGCGGACTTAACAGAGCCGCGAAAGGGAAACTAGTTCCTTTGCGCTCTGAAAGCCGGCGCGTGTGACTGCAGCTGCAAAGAGAGAGGTGATACAGGGGAGGGCAGGCTCTGCTGGGCAGGGGGGCCCCGCGGCACACTCGATTCTGCCACGGCAGCCCAGCAGCTGCAGCAGACAGCTTTTTTTTTTTTAATTTTCCCTAGGCTAGGCTGGGCTGGGCTGGGCTGGGGGGGGGGGTTGGAGTGGTGAGGGGCTGGGGGGGGTAGGAGTGGTGATGGGCTATGGGGGGGCTGGGGGGGTTAGGAGTGGTGATGGGCTATGGGGGAGCTAAGTCTGTATATGGGCTGATGGGATTAGGACTGGAAGTGGGGTTGATGGGGGGTTAGTACTGGTAATGGGCTATGGGGGGCTTAAACTAAAAATTGGGTGATGGGGGATTAGGACTGGAAATGGGCTGGTGGGATTAGGACTCGAAGTGGGCTGATGGGGAGGTTAGGACTGGTAATGGGGTATGGGGGGGGCTTAAACTGAAAATTGGGTGATGGGGGATTAGGACTGGAAATGGGCTGGTGGGATTAGGACTGGGAGTGGGCTATGGGGGGCTAGGACTGGTAATGGGTTGGGGGGGTTGCTAGGACTGGAAATGGGCTGTGGGGATTAAGACTGGAGGTGGGCTGATGGGGTTAGGACTGGTAATGGGCTGTGGGCTGATGGGGGGGTAGGACTGGCAATGGGCTATGGGGGGCTGACTGGAAATGGGTTGATGGGGGTTAGGACTGGAAGTGGGCTGATGGGGGGTTAGGACTGGTAATGGGTTATAGGGGGGCTTAAACTGAAAATGGGGTGATGGGGGGTAAGGACTGGAAGTGGGTTGATGGGGGGGGCTAGGACCTGTATTGGGATGGGGGTTGCTAGGACTGGAAATGGGCTGATGGGGGGCTGGACTGGAAATGGGCTGATGCAAGGACTAGAAGTGAATGGATGCTGGGTGAGGCTGGAACTAGAAGGGAGCTGAAGTTGGGGGAGGATTAGAATGGGATGGGGCTGGGAGAGTAAAATGGAGAGGGGAAA
This sequence comes from Ichthyophis bannanicus, assembly GCA_033557465.1. Taxonomy (NCBI): domain Eukaryota; kingdom Metazoa; phylum Chordata; class Amphibia; order Gymnophiona; family Ichthyophiidae; genus Ichthyophis; species Ichthyophis bannanicus. Next base: position 576,736,272 of record CM066031.1, read on the forward strand.
AATATTTTGTGTGGGAGGGATAAAAAATCTACAATTGGCCGGGTATTGGGAGAGTAAGTGGGGATTGAGGATGGAGGGGTAAAATTTGAGTGGATGAAATAGGAATGAGGAAAGAACAAAAGGAGAAAGATTAGTATGTTAAAGCAGATGTAGAGAGAGAATGGAAAAAAACTAGAAGAGAGAAGAAAGGACAAATGGACAGCATACGATGGAGAGTTAGCAGAAGACACGAAGAAACCAGAAGAAAGTGGCTGGAGCAATTGCAGCTGAAAAAAAATGCACAAAAGATAGAAAAATATCTCTTTATTTTGAATTTATTAATTGGAATATGTCAGCTCTGGTAAATGTGCATCATTAACGTCTGCGCTTTGTTTAGTACAAGAGCAAATTAATGTATAGTTTTATTTCTACAGTGTTGTACATTCCAAGTTTGGTTTTTGGGATTCCCAGTTTAATTATTGTCTTCCTGTTTCTAAATTGTGATTCCTTGTTTGGTGATGGTCTATGTTCTGCATGTGTAACTGAGCTGAGGTATTCTGTTTATGTAATTCCTATTTGACATTGCCACTTGTTCTTTCCCCAGTAGGTCATGTATTGTTGTTCTCTGAAATGTATTGGTTTAATATTTGCATGTTTCCTTTTGATAGGTAGGGTATGGTGCTTTGTGAGTCCTGGTAGTGCTGTTAGGATACGGCGGGTTTGCTATGGGTTCTAAATGGGCAGTGTTTGTAGTAGTTCCTAATGTGTCTGGTGGTTGGCACTGGATTATAGTAATGTAGAAATCTTTTAGTCTTTCTTTATCCATACACTCATTAAGAGGCATGTTTACTAAAAGTTAGTATATGGTAACATTATGCAAATATTTATGAAAATGAGGCCCCTTATGCAAATGAGGCCCCGCACCGAGTCTCCGCACATGGCCCCGCACCCCCCTTGGGCCGCCCCTGATAGTAACATAGTAAATGATGGCAGATAAAGAGCAGTATGGTTCATCTAGTCTGCCCAGCCAGGTGGCAAGAGTAGGTGCACCTGCCGCTCCGTGCAGGTCATCCCTCCCCAGTCTTTGTTTAGGGGTGAACCCACTGCTCCATATAGTGCACCCCTGTTTGTTGAGAAATTAGATAGTTAAGTTTATTTTTATTTTATTCTGTTGCTATAGAGGGATCCGCATTATTGTGTTTCGAAGTAACTCATCTAATCTTCTGCTTCAGGACTATGAAGTTGTTACCAGATAAATACAAACATTCTTCCTCTATCTTCAGAATTGACCAAATTTTATTTTTTTAATCTCATACCAACTCACATCTCTCATAGTGCTATGCCTACGATCAAAATTTCTTAACCAGTGGATTCAAGGATATTCTGCCCATATCCTCACATCATCTTCTGCAGTTTCTTCTCACTGAACACTGTCCTGGCAATGTCCCAGTTTTTATAGTATTTCCCACTATTTCCTTTTTTAATTGGTCTTGTTTTATTTGATTCTTTTATGTATCACGCATGTGTGCATATATAGTGCAAAGCAATTTCACTGGCCAATTTGTTTTTAGAAGATATTGGAATTTGAGGGCATGATTCTATGAAGCGAATAGCGGGGCTGCACATCCCGCTATCCGCCTTGCAGGTATTCTGCCTCTGTCTCCCACTGCACACATAACCGCTGTGCATGCTGCGGGGGATGGGGGCATGATAGGGGTGGAAAGTGGTTAGGACATAGGCGGGACTGACCCCTGGATGTACAGGGGCCGATTCTGGTCATGGCCCTGTATGTCCGGGGGTCACTGGGGGGGGATGCCCTGCTTATTCCACCACTGAAATGAAATAAGCACAGGGCACCTCTCCGATCCTGCCCGGCAGCCCCCACCAGAGCCCACCAGCCCCCCTCCCCCCCAGAGCAGCAGGCAGCACAAGGTGGGTCTCCGCCGCCTGATCCAGGCCCTGGCTGGCCCCATCAGGGATCAGGCAGTGGGGTACAGGGAGACAGGGATGCGGCAGGCTGAGAGGTGGTGTGGATGTCTCCTGAAGGCCGCAGGGGCATGCTGGGCTGTCCTCGGGCCAGATTCTGAGTGCCACAGCAACGTTTTGTTCCCACATTTCAGAATCAGGTCCAATTGGATCCGTTGTGCTCAGGGACATCTGGACGGCCTGGACCTGCCACTTCCTGAATCGGGCTCCATGTGGTTGAACTTCAAGAGTGCCAATAATGTTGACCAGAACTGTAGGTAGAAAGCTGAAATCCAGGACCACCAGTGTAGCATTCTCAGAAATACTTCCCATTCCACGTGCAGGACCTAGGAGGCAGGCAGAGCTCTAGACTTTCAATGTATGGATGAGAAAATGCTGCAGGGAATAAGGTTTTAGATTTGTCAGGAATTAGCAATATTCTGGGGAAGAACCTTTTCCCAAAGGATGGGTTCCATTTTAATCAGGGTGGAACCAAACTTCTGGAAATAACCTCTAAAAAGAAGATAGAGCAGCTTTCAAGCTAGATATTGGTGGAAAGCTGACAATTACCCAAGAGTTCATGGTCCGGAATAATGTATTTTTATTAATAATTAGCTCACACCTTTCTAGTACAAGATCAAAGTGAGCTACAATTGGGTAATGCAGGTATTTCCCTATCCCTAAAGGGCGTACAATCTAAGGTTCTCCCTGAGGTAATGGTTAAGTGACTTGCCCAAGAGTATAAGCATTAGAGCATAAGATATGCCATACTGCGTCAGACCAAGGTCCATCAAGCCCAGTATCCTGTTTCCAGCAGCGGCCAATCTAGGTCACAAGTACCTAGCAGCAGGAGCGGCCCGAGGGGTACGGGGCCATGTGCGGAGACTCGGTGCGGGGCCTCAATTGCATAAATATTTGCATAATGCTACCATACACTAACTTTTAGTAAACATGCCTCTTAATGAGTATACGGATAAAGAAAGACTAAAGGATTTCTACATTACTATAATCCAGCGCCAACCGCCAGGCACATTAGGAACTACTACAAACACTGCCCATTTAGAACCCATAGCAAACCCGCCGTATCCTAACAGCACTACCAGGACTCACAAAAGCACCATACCCTACCTATCAAAAGGAAACACTGCAAATATTAAACCAATACATTCAGAGAATAACAATACATGACCTACTGGGGAAAGAGAACAAGTGGCAATGTCAAATAGGAATTACATAAACAGAATACCTCAGCTCAATTACACATGCAGAACATAGACCATCACCAAACAAGGAATCACAATTTAGAAATAGGAAGACAATAATTAAGCTGGGAACCCAAAAAGCCAAACTTGGAATGTACAACAACACTGTAGAAATAAAACTATAAATTAATTTCCTCTTGTACTAAACAAAGCGCAGATGTTAATGATGCACATTTCCCAGAGCTGACATATTCCAGTTAATAAATTCAAAATAAAGAGATATTTTTCTACCTTTTGTGCATTTTTTTTTCAGTTGCAATTGCTCCAGCCACTTTCTTCTGGTTTCTTCATGTCTTCTGCTAACTCTCCATCGTCTGCTGTCCATTTGTCCTTTCTTCTCTCTTCTAGTTTTTTTCCATTCTCTCTCTACATCTGCTTTAGCATACTAATCTTTCTCCTTTTGCTCTTTCCTCATTCCTATTTCATCCACTCAAATTTTACCCCTCCATCCTCAATCCCCACTTACTCTCCCAATATTCGGCCAAATGTAGATTTGTCTTCCCTCCCACACAAAATATTTTTTCCCCTCTCCATTTCACTCTCCCAGCTCCATCCCATTCTAATCCTCCCCCAACATCAGCTCCCTTCTAGTTCCAGCCGCACCCAGCATCCGCTCCCTTCTAGTCCCCGCATCAGCCCATTTCCAGTCCTAGCCCCCCATAAGCCCATTTCCAATCCTATCCTAGCCCCACCATCAGCCCATTTCCAGTCCTAGCTCCCCCATCCATTTCCAGTCCTATCCGAGTCCCTCCATCAGCTCATTTCCAATCCCCCATCAGCCCATTTCTAGTCCTTTCCTAGCCCCACCATCAGCCCATGTCAAATCCTAGCTCCCCTCCACTCAGCCCATTTCCAATCCAAGCCCCCATGAGCCTACTTCCAGTTCTAGCCCCTCCATGAGTCCATTTCAATCCAAGCCCCCACCACATCCTATTTCCAATCTTAGCCCCCCAAAAGCCCATTTCCAGTCCTATCCTAGTCCCTACATCAGCCCATTTCCTGTCCTACCCCACCCACTCAGCCCTTTTCCAGTCCTAGCTCCCTCCCCTCACAGCCCATTTCCATTCCAAGCCCCTCCTCCCCATCAGCTATTTGCAGTTCAAGCCCTCCTTCCACTCAGCCCATTTCCAGTCCTAGCAACCCCCCCGGCTATTACCAGTCCTAGCCCCCCCATAGCCCATTACCAGTCCTAAGCCCCCCATCAGCCCATTACCAGTCCTAAACCCCCATCAGCCCATTTCCAGTCCTAAGCCCCCCCCATAGCCCATTACCAGTCCTAACCCCACATCAGCCCAATTCCAGTCCTAAGCCCCCCATCAGCCCATTACCAGTCCTAAACCCCCATCAGCCCATTTCCAGTCCTAAGCCCCCCCCCCATAGCCCATTACCAGTCCTAACCCCCCATCAGCCCACTTCCAGTCCTAACCCCCATCAGCCCATTTTTAGTCTTAGCCTCCCCATAGCCCATTACCAGTCCTAACCCCCCATCAGCCCATTTCCAGTCCTAGCCCCCCATAGCCCATTACTAGTCCTAACCCCCCCATCAGCCCATTTCCAGTCTTAGCCCCCCATAGCCCATTACGTCCTAACCCCCCATCAGCCCATTTCCAGTCTTAGCCCCCCCATCATCCCATTTCCAGTCCTACCCCCCCCAGCAGCCAATTACCAGTCCTACCCCATCAGCCCATTTCAATTCCTAGCCCCCCCATAACCCATTACTTATCCTAACCCCCCATCAGCCCACTTCCAGTCTTAGCCCCCCATAGCCCATTACTAGTCCTAACCCCCCCATCAGCCCACTTCCAGTCTTTGCCCCCCCATAGCCCATTACCAGTCCTATCCCCCCTCCCCCCATCAGCCCAAATAGATAAAAAAGCAAACCGGCTGCTGCTACAGCTGCTGCTGCCGCTGTCGCAGCAGCAGAATCAAGCATCCCGCCACGGGCCCCCACTGCCCGGCAAAGCCTCCTTGCAGCATCAACTCCGGAAGGAGTCCCAAAGCGCGGGCTTTCAGAGCCGCGAGAGTTTCTCTTTCTCCCGCAGCTCTGTTAATCCCGCCGGGGCTGATGGGATTTTCCATCAGCCCCGGCAGGCTTTACAGAGCCACGAGAGGTCAGAGAAGCTCTCCCTTCGCGGCTCTGAAAGCCTGCGCTTTGGGACTCCAGAGCTGATGCTGTAAGAAGGCTTTGCCGGGCAGGGGGACCCCGTGGCGGGACGCTTGATTCTGCCGCTGCCACGGCGGCAGCGGCAACAGCAGCCGGTTTGCTTTTTTTTAAATCTATTTGGGCTTATGTAGAATGTTTTTTGCGCGGGGCCCCCTGAAACTCGGGGTCCGGTGCAAAAAACATTCTTGCTCAATGGACGGGCCGGCCCTGCCTAGCAGTTTCCCCAAAGACACAGGTTCCTCAATGCTTGTATTGGGGCAAGCAGTGGATATCCCGTGTCCCCTTTAATAATGGTTTACGGACCTTTCCTCCAGGAACTTGTCCAAACCTTTCTTAAAACTGATTACACTAACAGCTTTTACCACATCCTCTGTTAATGAATTCTAGAGTTTGAAAATATTTTCTCTTATTAGTCTTAAATAGGTTACCCTGTAGCTTCATTGCATGTCCCCTAGTCTTTCTATATTTTGATTGTGTAAACAATTGATCTACGTTTACCCGTTTCACTCCATTCATTAATTTATAGACCTCTATCATATCTCCCCTCAGCTGTCTCTTTTCAAGGTTGAAAAGCCCTAACCTTTTAAGAGCTTAAAGATCCCAAATTACCCATGTCTACCAATAGCCAAATTAATATGAATAAAATACAGTCTCTAAAATGCTTGTATGCAAATGCTAGAAGTCTAAAAAATAAGATGGGAGAGTTAGAATATATAGCACTAAATGAGAGGTTAGATATAAATGGAATATCAGAGACATGGTAGAAGGAGGACAACCAGTGGGACACTGTGATACCTGGGTACAAACTATATCGCAATGATAGAGCTGATCAAATTGGTGGAGGGGTTGCGCTCTATGTTAGAGAGGGCATTGAGTCAGAAAGGATTAAAGTTTTGCAGGAAATAAAATTTGCTGTAGAATCTCTATGGATTGAAATTCCATGTAAAAAGGGGAAGGTGATGGCAGTGGGGGTGTACTATCGACCGCCTGGCCAGAATGAACAAATGGATGATGAAATGCTCAAAGAAATCAAGGAAGCTAACAAAAGTTACAGCGCAGTAATAATAATGGGTGATTTCAATTACCCCGGTATCGAATGGGTCAGTGTCACAGCAGGACATGCTAGGGAGATAAAGTTCCTAGGTGACATAAATGACTGCTTCTTGGAGCAGCTGGTTCATGAACTGACTAGAGGTGAAGCCATATTAGACCTAGTCCTTAGTGGAACACCAGATCTAGTGCAAGCGATAAGGGTGCTGGGGCCACTTGGCAATAGTGACCATAGCATGATCGCCTTTGATTTAATTAGTGGAGGAGGAATAGTAAGGAAATCCACAGTACTACCTTTTAACTTTCGGAAGGGAGACTATGATAAAATGAGGAAAATAGTTAAGAAAAAGTAAAAGGAGCAGTTGCAAAGGTTAAAGACGTACATCAAGCTTGGATGTTGTTGAAAAATACTATCTTGGAAGCCCAGACCAGCTGCATTCCACGCTTTAAGAAAAGTGGAAGGAAGTCCAAAAACCTGCCAGCATGGTTTAAAGGTGAGGTCAGAGAGGCTGTTGTTGCCAAAAAAGCATCTTTCAGGAAATGGAAAAAAGAGCCAAACGACGAAACATGGAAACAGCACAAGCACTGGCAAGTCAAATGCAAGGCATTGATAAGGTAGGCAAAGAGAGAATTTGAGAAGAAGCTTGCTGCGCTAGCAAAAATGTGAAATAAAGATTTTTTTCAAGTACATTCGTAGCAAAAAACCTGTGAGAGAGTCAGTTGGTCCATTAGATGATAGAGGAGTTAAAGGGGCACTAAGAAGTGACAAGGTGATAGCGGAGAGACTGAATGAATTCTTTGCTTTGGTCTTTACTGAGGAAGATGTAGGGATGTTACCCATGACTGAAGTGGTATTTAAAGGTGTGGAAGAATTGAAGGAAATATCGATACATCGGGAAGATGTATTACAACTATTAGATAAACTGAAGAGTGGCAAATCACCTGGGCCGGATGGTATACATCCAATGGTGTTGAAAGAACTGAAATATGAGATTGCAGACCTGCTATTAGTAATCTGTGAACTATCATTAAAATCATCTCTAATACCTGAAGATTGGAGGATTGCCAATGTAACACCAATTTTTAAAAAGGGTTCAAGGGGTGATCCGGGAAACTACAGACCGGTGAGTCTCACATCAGTACCGGGAAAAATGGTAGAAACCATCATAAAGAATAAAATTACTCAGCATGTAGATAGTCATGGCCCAATGGGAAACAGCCAACATGGCTTTAGACAAGGAATATCTTGTCTTACTAATCCGTTATGTTTTTTTGAAAGTGTGAATAAACAGGTGGACAAAGGTGAGCCAGTCAATATAGTGTATCTGAATTTTCAGAAAACCTTTGACGAGGTCCCTCATTAGAGACTCTTGGTGAAGTTAAAAAGTCATGGGATAGGAGGTAGTGTAATATTGAAGATCAGGAACTGGTTAAAAGATAGAATGCAGAGGATAGGGCTGAATGGCCAATTTTCGGAATGTAAAAATGTGAATAGTGGAGTACCCCAGGTATCTATGCTGGGTCCGCTGCTTTTTAACGTATTCATAAATGACTGGAAATGGGAATAACAAATGAGGTAGTCAAATTTTCAGATGATTCAAAATTATTCAAAATTGTTAAAACCCAAAAGGATTGTGAAAAATTGAAAAAGGACCTTGATAAATTGGAAGACTGAATGTTCAAATGGCAGATGAAATTTAATGTGGACAAGTGCAAAGTTATGCACCTAGGAAGGAACAACCCAAACTATGGTTACATGATGCAAGGTTCCACATGAGAAACCACCACCCAGGAAAAAGATTTAGGCATCATCGTGGACAACATGTTGAAACCCTCCATCTAGAGTGCAGTGGCGGCCATGAAAGCAAATAGAATGCTAGGTATCATAAGGAAAGGAATGGAGAATAAAACAAAGGATATTATAATGCCTCTGTATCATTCCATGGTGCGACCGCAGCTTGAATATTGTGTGCAATTCTGGTCAGCGTATCTTAAAAAGGATATAGCAGAATTAGAAAAAGTTCAGAGAAGAGCCACCAAAGTGGTAAAGGGGATGGAAGGATACCCCTATGAGGAGAGGCTTAAAAGGTTAGGGTTTTTCAACCTGGAAAAGAGACAGCTGAGGGGAAATATGATAGATGTCTGTAAATTAATGAATGGAGTGGTAGAAACCATCATAAAGAATAAAATTACTCAGCATGTAGATAGTCATGGCCCAATGGGAAACAGCCAACATGGCTTTAGACAAGGAAGATCTTGTCTTACTAATCTGTTATGTTTTTTTGAAAGTGTGAATAAACAGGTGGACAAAGGTGAGTCGGTTGATATAGTGTATCTGGACTTTCAGAAAGCCTTTGACAAGGTCCCTCATCAGAGACTTTTGGCAAAACTAAAGAGTCATGGGATAGGAGGCAGTGTACTACTGTGGATCAGGAACTGGTTAAAAGATAGAAAGCAGAGGGTTGGGCTAAATGGCCAGTTTTCCCAATGGAGAAAGATGAATAGTGGTGTACCCCAGGGATCTGTGCTGGGTCCGCTGCTTTTTGACATATTCATAAATGACCTGGAAAGTGGAATAACGAGTGAGGTTATCAAATTTGCAGATGACACAAAACTATTTAAAGTTGTTAAAACCCAAGAGGATTGTGGAAAGTTGCAAGAGGATCTTGATAAATTGGAAGATTGGGCATCCAAATGGCAGATGAAATTTAATGTGGACAAGTGCAAAGTTATGCACCTAGGGAAGAACAACCCAAACTAGGGTTACACGATGCAAGGTTCCACATTAGGAACCACCACCCAGGAAAAAGATTTAGGCGTCATTGTGGATAACATGTTAAAACCCTTGGCCCAGTGTGCAGCGGCAGCCAAGAGAGCAAATAGAATGCTAGGTATGATAAGGAAAGGAATGGAAAATAAAACAAAAGATATTATAATGCCTCTATATCGTTCCATGGTGAGACCGCACCTTGAATATTTTGTGCAATTCTGGTCGCCGTATCTTAAAAAGGATATAGCGTTATTAGAAAAGGTTCAGAGAAGAGACACCAAAATGGTAAAGGGGATGGAAGGATACTCTTATGAAGAAAGGCTAAAAAGGTTAGGGCTCTTTAACCTGGAAAAGAGACGGCTGAGGGGAGATATGATAGAAGTCTATAAATTAATGAATGGAGTGGAACGGGTAAATGTAGATCGATTGTTTACGTTAGCAGAATATAGAAAGACTAGGGGACATGCAATGAAGCTACAGGGTAAACTAAGACTAATAAAAGAAAATATTTTTTCACTCAACGTGTAATCAAACTCTGGAATTTGTTACCGGAGGATGTAGTAAAGGCTGTTAGTGTAGCTGGGTTTAAAAAAGGTTTGGACAAGTTCCTGGAGGAAAGGTCCATAACCATTATTAAGAATGGACCCAGGATATCAATGCTTGACCCAGTACAAGCATTGTGGAACCTGTGTCTTTTGGGGAAACTGCTAGATATGTATGACCTAGATTAGCCACTGTTGGAAACAGGATACTGGGCTTGATGGACCTTGGTCTGACCCAGTATGGCATATCTTATGTTCTTATGTTCTTAACATCTCTTCATAGGGGTATCCTTCCATCATTTTGGTGGCTCTTCTCTGTACCTCTTCTAATAAAGCTGTATCCTTTTTAAGATACGGTGACCAGAATTGCACACAATATTCAAGCTGCGGTCGCACCATGGAATGATACAGAGGCGGGGCGGGGGGGCGGGGTGGGGTGGGGGCAGGGGCGGGGCGGGGTGGGGCGGGGTGGGGGAGGGGCGGGCGGGGGCGGGGCAGGGCAGCGGGGCAGGGCGGCGGGGCGGGCGGGGGTGGGGGGCACGCGCAGGGGGGCGGGAGGAGCGGGGGGGGCATGTGGGTACGGGTTTGTCTGGCCCTGTTGGAGGACTGTGCTCTAGGTAATGCGCATGTTTCTGGTGTCTGTGCTCTGTAGGGTAAAATATAGATGTATTGGGCATGTTTACGTTATCTGCACTAAAGGTTCTGTCTGTATTACCACATTTGTGTGGTGGGTAAAATGTGGGGACTGGGTTGGCAGGGCCGACAGCTGGGATTTGAACCTGTGACCTTCTGCTCCTGAAGGCACTGGCAGTGTGCGCTGCACCACTGTCTTGGCACAGAAGCAGTGCATTCCCAGGGGAGTCCATGGCTGTTCGTCCGACAGGCCCTGTCTGTTGCAGTGCACAGCACCCACGTGAAGAGGGCTAGGTCATGGTGTGCTGTGGGCACAGCCACTGCCCCCTCAAACACCAGTAACCCTCCGCCACCATGCTGACATGTCCTTATATTGGAGACAGCATGACACGTGAATGATTTGTGGCCCTCCAGGACTGCATTTGGGGGACTCTGCTGTAGGTAATGCACATGTTTATGTGGTGTGTGCTGTTTAAGGTAGAATATGAGCATTTCACCCACACTTTGGTTCTGGGCAGCAAAGGTTCAGTCTTTACTACATGTGTTTTAGTGGGAAAAATATGGGGAATACATTGGCAGGAGCCACAGCTAGGATTTGAACCTGTGACCTTCTGCTTTTGGACACACTGTCTGTGTGCACTGCACCACTGTGTTGCCACAGATATGCTGCATTCCCTGGGGAGTCCATGACTGTACATCTGACAGGGCCTGTTTGTTGCAGTGCACGGCACCCACCTGGACAGGACTGTGCCTGGACTGCTGTGGGCAGCTGCCACTGCCCCCTCCAACACCAGTGCCCCTCTGCCACTTTGCTGACATGCCCTTCTTCTGGTGGTTCTGGTGGTACGCAGTCTCAGGCCATCCTGTGTGTGGGTAGGCGGCTGCCTATGGTGCGGGTTCTGGGGTAGGGGTGCCTGCATAGACGTTCACGCTTCCCCCCAAGCACCGCCTGCCGCTGTTCTGTGCCCTTGGGGGTACCTGCTGGGTACTATCCCCTGTGACACTGTGGGACGCACAATCGTGCCCATGTTGGGCCCTCATCCATTGCTGGCTGGCTGCTGTACAGTTTCAGCATTCCTATGTGCCACCTAGGCATCTGCCTGGTCCGCACTGTGCCCCGGCTGCACCACAGCATGTGCCGCCTGCAGCCCTCTGTAGCCCCTTTTCAGGCATCTGACCAGTTGCCCATTCCCACATGCCCGCCCTGCTGTTGCGGGACATGTGCACGCCATAGGACACCTGTCTGATGCAGAGGGAACCCTGATCAGTGCTATTTCTGTGGGATCATTCACCTTGTATGGGGACGGAGCGTAGACCTTTCCATAATTCATATCTTTTTTTGGGTGCTTTCTCGGGAGTGTTTTTTGATGTTTCCCATTAAAACCACTGTTGCCCAGCTTGGTTATGTTTTTTCTATATTTTGTTGGGGTCATTTTCAGTGTTTATTTGCCCTTTTGTTCTGTGCACATGTATCACACTTATCACTTTTTGTAGGTTTCCCTGGGTTTGCTGTACATTGCTGACAGAAATGGTTTCTCTTCCCTTTAAATCGGCTCTAACGCGAGGTTTTCACTTGCGGTATTTTTTGCCTCGGATTTCAGCCTCGCTAATGTGCGGGGAGCCTCTCCCCTCCCACTCTCCACCCATTGACCCCTTCTCTCCGCCCCTGGGGAGCCTTCCTCCGCCCTCCGGGAGCCTTTCCCCGCCTTCATCGCACATTAGCACGCCGCGCACATGAGCGCCGCACACATGAGCATGCATATTTGTGCCCCGTACGTGACATTAGCGTGCGCTAAGGTACCTTAGTGCACGCTAATGTCGCGCAGCGCACAGTAGCGCACATTAGCGCAGTTTAGAAAACATACCCCCTAGACTGGAATACATCATTATGCTACTCCAATCAGATAGGGATGAGTGAATACACAGACATAGTAAAATTCCTATTTGTGATCGCTGATTGATCAACCTTTAAACACACTCTACTTTTCTGTTCTGTTTGAAGAAGCGTCAAATAATATTATATTTGTTTTCTTTCCATTCCACACTCTTACAGGGAACATGGGCTATGGAGGGTTAAGTGGCTTGCCCAAGACCACAAGGAGCGCCTGTGGGACTAGAAACCCCAGTCCTTCCGGCCCAAGGTTGCTGTCCTCTAGTGGGATTTGAACCCCCGACTTTCCGGCTGAAGTACCTTGCCCCAACCACTAGGCCACTCCTCCACATTACCATGGTTACCCAGCAGGGGGCATTGTGGGGCAGGGAGCTGGCCTTTTTCTCCAGCCTTTGTTATTTCTTAGATGAGAAGAACCATAATTCATCTTTGTCATAAGCCACCATGACAGTATCATGGATGCTCTGGAACACCTGAAGGAGATAGGCTACAAAAACTTTAAAAGAAATTGTTGATAAAGTGGAAATGGCCAAATATTTAAGAGTGTATCTACTAAAGGGCTTTAGCTACTACCGTGGGGATAATGTAAATTTATCACCTGGCAGTAGCAGCAAACTCAGGCAAAATGCAGATATTGCAGGCACTTTTCTGTGATATCTGTATTTTCTGCAGTGGACCCAGGGAGAGGTGAGATTGAGGCCGGGCAGGGAGTAAGCATTCTGATTGTATGCTGCCATCATGTGAAACCTTTTTTGCATGATGGCTGCAAAATTGGGCTCCATTGCGACTGCATATAATGCTATCTCAAGAAATAGTGTTATCTGGAGGCGATCTTTGGCAGGCATTGCGGCCACTGCTAATCGTCAGTGGCTGTCTGCCCTGGAGGCAGGCGGCCCCCCAATGCACCAATCGTTCCTTCTCAATCTGACAATTTTGTAAGTGCAGTGGATGTACAGATCCACGGCACTAAAAATATTTTAAAAATGCCCCCCCCCCCCCTTCAGCACCAATTGCCTTTGGACAGCTCCTGACCCCCAGACAATGAATACCATCCAGGCTATTCAGTCAGGCCCCTTCAAACACCGCTCTTCCAATCCTTAAAATAAATTCCCAGCTAGCCAGTCGGGGCCTTGACCCCCCTTTCAAACTTCTAAATCCTGGATAGTCAGTTGGCCTAAGGGGGCCCTTCCCCCCACTCCCCTAGCCCCTCCCAGCCATTACCTTAGACATCCTTCTGGTCTAGTGGCAGTGTGGGCAGGAGCAGTCCTCCTTGCTCCCACCACAATCATTGCGGCTCCACATAATGGCAATGATCTTGCAGTCCTGCCTCCAAGCATCCTGATGCTAGGGGTGCAGTACTGCAAGATCAGTGCCATATTTGAGAGGACCAATGAGGCAGCTAGGAGTGGTCCTGAGAGACTGGCCTCCTCATTGGTAAATGGTACCTATCTTGTGATATTGCCCTCTAGCATAAGGACTCTAGGGACTCTAGGGGGCAGCACCACATGACTGCAGCCATTTTGTGAAGCCACGAAGATAGGGGCAGGAGCATTGAGGACTGCTCCTGTCCCTGTTGACCTCTAGATTTCTAAGGTAATGGCTAGGGGGACCAGCGAGGGGGAAAGGGAGGCTCCCTTAGGCTGACTGACTAGCTGGGATTTAGAGGTTTGAAGGAGGGGGCCAGGGGCCTGACTGGCTAGCTGGATGTTTTTTTAAGGATTGAAAGAGAGGTTTGAAGGGTATGATTAACTAGCCAGGATGATTTTCATTGTCTGTGGGTGTACCATTCCCCTCCCTCGACAGCTCCTGATGGGGATTGGGAGCTGTCCAGGGAGAATCAGTGTTAAGGAGGAGGGGAGGACTCTTTTTTATACTGTCAGTGCTGTGGATCTCTATATCCGTCATACCGACAATACTGTCAGATCAGGGGAGGGAACAATGAGTGAATCGGAGAGAACAGTAACAACTGGAGGGAGGGGAACAGAGCTAGTAAGAGCTCTGTCCATCTGATTGCTACCTGTCCTCCCCTTGCACTTACCATGGAGACCTGCGATACCTGCATTGGCACACATCGCAAATCTCCATGTATCATCTTTAAAATCTTGCACTATTGCTCGGCAGATGCACTCCAAGATATCATAACAAGGGATATCAGTAATAGACCAAGAAGGACCAACAATGATAACAAGTTTGGCACACCGGCAGGATATTACAAGACTAAACAAGCAACCTCAAGAAGAGCTCCTTCGCTACTGGCGCCCAAACTTTGGAACTCCCTTCCAATGGGCCTGAGGACCCTGAATGATACCAAAGACTTCCGCAAGGCCCTCAAAACCCTACTCTTCACAGAAACCTATGAGCAAACAGACAACCAATAGTCCCCACCTGAATGGTAATGCAAGAACCTACATCAACTCGATACCCACCCATCCCAACGTATGAGTTCATTGTATTGTTGTTAAGTACCCTCATGTTAAATGTAACCCTCCAATTGTGATGTGACCACTTTGATTATAGGATAAGATGATATACAAGTCTGTCTAAATAAATAAATAAATGTAGATAGTCATAGTTTAATGGAAGAAAGCCAACATGGATTTAGCCAAGGAAGGTCTTGTCTTACTAATCTGTTATATTTTTTTGAAGGTGTGAATAAACAGGTAGACAAAGGTGAGCCAGTCAATATAGTGTATCTGAATTTTCAGAAAACCTTTGACAAGGTCCCTCATTAGAGACTCTTGGTGAAGTTAAAAAGTCATGGGATAGGAGGTAGTGTAATATTGAGGATCAGGAACTGGTTAAAAGATAGAAAGCAGAGGGTAGGGCTGAATGGCCAATTTTCGGAATGGAAAAAGGTGAATAGTGGAGTACCCCAGGTATCTATGCTGGGTCCGCTGCTTTTTAACGTATTCATAAATGACTGGAAATGGGAATAACGAATGAGGTAGTCAAATTTTCAGCTGATTCAAAATTATTCAAAGTTGTTAAAACCCAAAAGGATTGTGAAAAATTGAAAAAGGACCTTGATAAATTGGAAGACTGGATGATCAAATGGCAGATGAAATTTAATGTGGACAAGTGCAAAGTTATGCACCTAGGAAAGAACAACCCAAACTATGGTTACACGATGCAAGGTTCCATATTAGGAACCACCACCAAGGAAAAAGATTTAGGTGTCATCATGGATAACACGTTGAAACCCAGTGTGCAGTGGCGGCCAAGAAGACAAATAAAATGCTAGGAATCATAAAGAAAAGAATGGAGAATAAAACAAAGGATATTATAATGCCTCTGTATTGTTCCATGGTGCGACCGCACCTTGAATATTGTGTGCAATTGTTGTCGCCGTATCTTAAAAAGGATATAGCAGAATTAGAAAAGGTTCAGAGAAGAGCCACCAAAGTGGTAAAGGGGATGGAAGGATACCCCTATGAGGAGAGGCTTAAAAGGTTAGGGTTTTTCAACCTGGAAAAGAGATGGCTGAGGGGAAATATGAAAGAGGTCTGTAAATTAATGAATGGAGTGGAAGGGGTAAACATAGATTGATTTTTTACACCATCAAAAAGTAGAAGACTATTGTAACGCCTCTTTGGCCGGCCTTCCTCTTTCTCAGCTTCACCGTCTCCAATTGGTTCACCACACTGCTGCTCGTCTTCTGACCAATTCTTCCCGATCGGCTCATATCACCCCCCTTCTCATCCGTTTACACTGGTTGCCTATCCCTTTCCGTATCCAATATAAGATTCTGATTCTTATTCACAGGGCTTTGCACCCTGGTGTCCCTCTTTATCTTTCGGATCTGGTTCATTTTCATTGCCCCTCTAGAGTTCTCCGTTCGATTCAGGCCAATCGCCTTTTTCTTCCACCTCCTTCCAAGGCTCGTCTTGAATCGACACGCTCCTCTGCTTTCTTTTTCCTCAGCCCCCATCTTTGGAACTCACTACCTTTAGCCTTACGTCTGGAATCTTCCTTCCGCACCTTTAAAGCCTCTCTCAAGACCCACCTCTTTTGCACAGCTTTGGACATCCCTCCTCCTCCCTCTCCTACTGCTAACAGCTGATTGGTCCCTTTCAACCTGTTTCGCATTTTCTATTCTCTCTGTTTCTTTCCTCTTTGCTATCCCCTTTTTGTAAATGAATGGCGTTCTTTTCTGTTTCCATCAGTAGTCTCCTTTGTTTTTATTGTACACCGCTGCATGCCTCTTGGTCTAGGCGGTATAATACGTTTTAAATAAAGATAAAGAAAGATAGAAAGACTAGGGGACATGCAACTGTGATAGGCGATGGCCTAGTATGTAGCAGAGCTAGGTCTGAAGCCCTTTTTCCTGCTTTAAAATGTTATTGCTGATTTTGGAAAATTACAGAATGCTGTTAGCTGTTAGAAAGACATACTGTTCTATTCTGGTTTGATAACATGTTCTGCTCTCCTGGAGATAAGAGAATTAAAACTTTCTTGTTTATTGTTTAGGTAAGCCAGATGTCTGTTTCAGTAGAATGCCGCGCCACTGTATCTTTGCTGATTGTGCACTGACCTCGTAATTAGGATGAAAATATAGCAGAGAAACTGAACAGTGTAAGAATATTTTGTCTAGCATTATGAAGATTGTTTAGTGTTTTGAGCCAGGGCTAGAGATACATCTTAGCCTTGCTATGTTTGACCTCGCTTTGTTTTGCTTTTGTTAAGAATGCTTCTGATATGCCTTCCACTATCTTTGTGGCTCACTGACCTTGCAAGAGTAGCGAAATATACTGTATACTTTAGCAGAAGTATTATGTTTACTGTTATGTCTAGTTGCTGACCCGTGGCTAGTAAGACCCAAGCAGGGGGAGCGAGTCCTGGGCCCGGTCAGAGATGTCTATTGGATGAGAGTAAGTGGGCCACTGTGGCCAATGAGGAGTTTTGCCTGTATTAGACTGGAGAAGAAAAGTATATAAACTGTCATTTTTCTGAGCTCTGTGCTCAGACCATTTTGAATGCTACTGCAATCTGAGTCTGTGCACATTAAACCGGCTTGAATCTTTGCCTGACTCCGGGTATTATTTATTGCATTCTTATCAGCTACTACACAACGAACCTACAGTGTAACCTGTTTAAGACTAATAAGAGAAAATATGTTTTCACTCAACGTGTAATCAAACTCTGGAACTCGTTACCAGAGGATGTAGTAAAAGCTGTTAGTGTAGCTGGGTTTAAAAAAGGTTTGGACAAATTCCTAGAGTTAAGGTCCATAAACCATTATTAAAGATGGCCCAGATAATCCACTTCTTGCCCCAATACAGGTATTACGGAACCTGTGTGTCTTTTTGGGAAACTGCTAGGTACTTGTGATCTGAATTGGCTACTGTTGGAAACAGGATACTTTGCTTGATGGAATTTGGTCTGATCCATTATGGCATTTCTTATTACTCTTATGTTCCTGTGCTACCTTCTAATGCAGGGGTCATGAGTCTCTGTGGCAAGTCCAAAACCTCCACAGTATCTGCAGGGGGAAATCTGGGAATGTCTCCTGCAGATACCCATGGGGGGTTTGGACTTACTGTGGGCACTGCGATAGCTGCAAATGGCTACCGTAATTTAGTTGACATACCCTTTAGTTTTTAGTCATTATGGACTGCACTCCAAATGTAATTTACTATGAACAGTTGTCAGTGCCATTACATATAACTGACTTTGTGACATCTTTGGGTGCTTCCATATCAGAGTACTTCATTGGATTTCTTTAATTTTCTTTCCTGTCTCAAGTTTCTCTCTTCTCAAGCCCTCCTTGATCCACTTCAGTCTGGTTTTCATCCCTTTTCATTCTACTGAAACAGATCTTGCCAAAGTCTCCAGTGACTTGTTCCTGGCTAAGTCCAAGACCTTTACCCAGTTCTCATTCTTCTCGACCTTTCTGTTGCTCATGAAACTGTTGACCATCTCCTTCTCCTTGACACATTATGCTCTCTTGGATTTAGAGGCTCTGTGCTGCCGTGGTTCTCTTCTTATCTCTCCAACTGTTCTGTCAGTGTTTGTTCTGGTGGTTCTTCTTCTGCTGACATCCCTGTTCTCAGTCCTGTCCTTTTCTCTCTCTATACCTTGGTGCCCTCATCTCTTCCCGTGGCTTTCAGTATCATTTTTATGCTGATGACTCTCAAATCTATCTATCTACACCTGACATTTCTTTTACTCTCCAAGCCCATATCTCTGAACATAAGAACATAAGATATGCCATACTGGGTCAGAGCAAGGTCCATCAAGCCCAGTAACCTGTTTCCAACAGTGGCCAATCTAGGTCACAAGTACCTAGCAGTTTCCCCAAAAGACACAGGTTCCACAATGTTTGTATTGTATCTAACATCGCTGTTTGGATGACTTACCACCATCTGAAACTGAACATGGCTAAAACTGAAATACTTATCTTCCCTCCTAAACCCTCCTCCCCCCTTCCTCTTTTCTCTAACTCTGTTGATAACACTCTTCTACTTCCTGTTTTCTCAGCCCACAACCTTGGGGTCATCTTTGACTCCTCCCTCTCCTTCTGCACACATATTCAACAGATAGCTAAATCCTGTCATTTCTTTCTCTATAATATTAACAAAATTCACCCCTTCCTCTCCGAACACACTACTAAAACTCTTATCCATTCTTTAGTCACCTCCCATCTCGTCTATTGCAATCTCCTCCTTCCTGGTCTCCCTCTGAGTCATCTCTCTTCTCTTCAACCTGCTCAGAACTCTGCTGTGCAGCTAATCTTCTGCCAGCCCCGATACACCTATATAACCTCTCTTCTCAAATCACTTCATTGGCTTCCATTTCTGTATCTAATTCAAACTTTTCCTTCTGACCTATAAATGCATTCACTCTACTGCCCTTCACTACCTTTCCTCTTTCTTCTCTCCCTACACCCTTCCAAAAGTTCATGAGCAATTCATCCCAGCACAGAAAGGACAGCATTACTTATCTTTTTCAAGATTGCAGCAAGACTTTCTTATGGACCAACTGACACACCCATGAGATTTGTCTATCTTTAAAAAAAACACCATCCCCATGGCTAAGCTCAACATCAATGTTCCAGCACACATTGCTTTATTCAGAAGCCAACACAACTCCTTCCAAAGTTCTTCAGTACGTAAAGTTCTAAAGAGGCCATTGCCTCTGGGTCCTCTGCAACAAACAAAAGCGCCGTTAGTAGACTGGATGATGGGGTGAATTTCAAAACTAAAGTTCTCTCTCCTGTGATTTGATGTCTCCTTGAGGTTTTTTATTAAAAGTCTGTTGTGCTGCTACTTTTTTTGTTTATTAGATATGGATATCTGCCTTTCAGAGAACATAGACGTGTCTGCAGTTCTGTTTCAGAACACACACATGTATGTCTCACCACATGCACATCTCCGTCTGCCTTCCTGAAAACAGGGACATGCAGTAGTGCGGGAGCTCAGACCAATGCCTTGAAGGAGCGAAAAACATCAGGACAGTAAGGGGGCATTCTCCTCTTCTCCTTACAGTTGTTGGTTTGCCAAAATCACAGCTCTGTGCCTGCCCTGGAGCAGCTATAGCCATGGATGTCTCTGACAGCGAATTGAGACATACAGCTATGGTCTGAAATTGGGTATGCATGTGTATCATTTTTGGATTGTCCTAGGCACACCCCAGCCAATGTCGATGGACTTAATATCTCTTTTAAATTCCGGTTATGTTGCCATGCACACCAGAAGGGTTTCGCTTCTAACCCTCATACAGTTTGTAACACATTAGCATGTTTCTGCACAATTCATTAAATCTGGTTACTAAAAGGAGAGAACCTTGAGATCAAATTAATATGGCAACGTAACCCAAATTTAAAAGAGATATTAAGTCCATTGACATTGGCGTCTGTTAAAGTGAGTTCCGTGAGACAGTCCGGGCATGTGAAATGTGGACACTGTGCATTTTGCACGGTGTCATGGGAAACTGATCGATTTTTCTATAAGGTTAAGGTACATATTTTAAGATCACTGATTTCTTGCAATTCAGATTATGTTGTGTATGGCATTTTTTGCCCGTGTAAGCTATTATATATAGGTAAGACAATCTGTCCGCTTAGGGTTCGATTATCTGAGCATAAGAGTAGCTTACACTGCAAGCGACATGAGGCTCCCATTGTTGAACATTGCTTAGTGAAGGGTCATGTATTTTTGGATCTGCAATGCTTTTGCCTTGAGCAGATCCATTCAGGTAATAAAGGTAAAACGCGTGAGCAGTATTTGCTATACAGAGAACAATGTTGGATTTTTCAATTGGGGACAGTGATACTAGAGGGTTTGAATTCGGGTATTGATTGGAGAGTTTGTGCATGACGGGATTGAACAGGATTGGCTAGTGGAAGTAATGGGCGGAGCCTTGTTGAGTATTTATGCGCATGGGTAGTGTTTAAAGAACAGTAATGAAAAAGACTTGGATGGAGTGGATGTGATACTCGAGATTGAACTTATGGTTATCTGGGAAACTTCATCTGGTTTTGGAGTGAAATGAGCTGGTCGGGTCAGAGTAATCCTGTATCAGTTTACTGAAGGTGGTCTTTCTTGGTAACGTAGTAAGTATGTTAAGCAATGGTGGTGTGTCTGTTTATTTTTAGTTATATTCCCCTGAAGCAGCTGAAGCGAAACGCAGGAGGGATGTTCCAGCAGGCATCGGGATCTATTTATGTGTTTGAAAAAAGATAGATATCATATGCCACTAGAAGATATTCTGACTATCAACATTGAAACCTATTGTTATGGAAAGTGTTTATAGCAGATACACAAGGAGATACAAAGTTTCTATCTTATAATGTCATGTTTTTAAGAGTTTTTATGTGGCTTTTGATATTCTCCTAAAGTGGAAAAGTGGAAAATGCTGTAGCGAACTGTTGATGTGTGAAACTCATTTTAATCACCTTAGCTCACCAGAAGGTGGACTGGGGAGGTGTTTGAGGTATCTGAGGTTTGCTTTTTCCATTTATCACTTGTTATTTGCTGAGCAATTTATACTACGATATGGTTAGTGGGTAGAGCTTATTTGTTAATTGTATGAAGTATCATAATTAGGCTCTGTTGCTGACCTTAATATTTATTGTCTGAAAACAATAGATTTTGACAGCCAGAGGGGGAGTAAAGCTTAAGGTTTGTCTAGGGTGGTAATACCTTGAGCCAACTCTGGGGCCGACCCTGTTGCCATCAGCCCTTTCTCCTAGCTCTAAATCCTCTGCAGAGTGGCAGGAGCTTGTTGTTTCACTCCTGCTGCTCGGTCTGTTTTCTATTGGCACCATCTGGGAGCTGAAATCAGAAACCAACTACTTCCTGCACTGTGTGAGAAACAGGAAATTGTTTATTTGATAGCTGGCAGAGTGGTAGGAATGAAAAAATAAGCTCCTGCCGCTCTGAAGAGGATTTAGAGATGCTGGCAAGGTAGGAGAAGGGAGGCTGATGCTGAGACTAAGGCTAAGAGTTTGGTCTGATACTGGAGCTGGAGGCTGACATGGGGGGGCTAGGGATGGGAGAAGGGAGCTTGGGGGGTGACCTGAGGTCTGAGGATGAGAGAAGGGGGCAGATGCTGGGGCTGGAAGAATGCAGCTGGAGGCCAGCACAAAGTCTCATCCTGGGGCTGGGTCTAATTCAGGGGCTGGGGCTTGAAGAGGGGGGCTGGGGCAGGCCTGCATCCACTAGGCGGACTGCGCATATGTCTAGGTGACAGGCCTCGGGATGGGGGGGAGAGTGGCACCACAGCCCCTTCACATTTTTCAGACCGTGTAGTGTGGCAGGAGCAGGCTGCAACAGGTGCCGTGACTGCAGCATTAAGTGCTGGCAAGCCAGTCGGAATTGCAAGCGGCACTGAAGCCACATATGTAGTTATGAAAAAAACCAAAGCTGAAAGTGCAGTGGGAACAGGCCATGGAATTGAGCCTGAGGAGAGGCAGAGAGGCACTGGGCCTGAGGCAGGCCACTGGGAACTGGGACTGTCAGTGGCACAGACAGCAGTGAATATTTAAAGGAACTACAGTGGCATTTAAAATAATAAAAGAGCTGGTGATTGCCCTGAGGGGGGAAGAGGAGAGAGGCTGGGAGGAGGATAACAAGTATGGGCAGCCAAAGATTTAAAGGGTCAGGACCCAGTTTAAAAGAAGAAGCAGGTAGTCTTCTAGGGGTGAGATGGAAAGGGAAATACTGGACACTTGGGGGGTAGGGATGGGAAGAAAAGAAGAGCTTGGACAGCTGGGTGAGTGAGAAGGGGATAGGAGATGCTAGACACCTTTGGGGAGGGAGAAGGGGAGATGTTGGACTATGGGGGTAGGGTAGAGAAGGTGCTGCACTATGGGGGTGATGGTGCAGGATCCTAAGTCTTCCAGGGGGGATGTGGCATGGCTGAATGCTTGCCTAGGGTAGCAAACATCCTTGGGCTAGCCCTGTGCTGGTGGCTAATTCAGGGACTGGGGCTGGAGCTCACATAGAGGCTTGGAGATGGGAAAAGAGGGCTAATGTTAAGAGGCAGGGATAGCAGAAGGGATCTGATGCTGGGGCTGAAAGAAGGGGGCTCGGGGCTAACACAGCATCTGATGCTGGGTCTGGGTGCTAATGCACGGGTTGGGGTTGGGAGAAGGGGGCTGGGGCTAATGGAGGGATTGAGGCTGAGGCTGACATGGGGGCTTGGGGTGGAAAAAGAGGGCAGATATTAAGGTGGAGGATAAGAGAAGGGATCTGATGCTTGGGCTGGGAAAGGGGGGTTGGGGGATCATATAGGGGCAGGGCATGAGGCTGACAGCTGACACAAGGCTGGGTTGCAGAAGGGGTCTCAGCTGGCAAATGGTGAGGGTGATAGGAGGGGTCTGGTGCTGGGGATGGGAGAAGCATCCTAGGCTGAGACATGGGGGCTGGGGATGGGAGAAAGGCAGATGCTAAGGGATGAACTAAGAAAGGAATCTAATGCTGGTCCTGGGCGAAGGGAGTTGGGGGCAGGGGGCTGACACAGAAGCTGGGAGCTGACAAGGGTTATCTCGTTGTAGCCGCTTTTGGATCCTAATCCCTTAGTCTCCTCTGTCTCCTTTCCCTATTGAACTCTTGTTTCTCTTGTTCTGTGCTGTCTGTCTTGATTAGATTGTAAGCTCCACAAGCAGGGACTGTCTTCTATATGTGTTTGCACAGCACTGCATATGCCTTGTAGCACTTTATACATGATAATAGTAGTAGTAGGGTGGGCTTGGAGATGAGCCTGATGCTGGGCTGGGAGGACGGGCTACTGGCTGATACAGGGTCTGGAGAGGCAAAGGCATATGCAAGGGAAGGTGAAGGTGAAGGTGAAGGAGTGGAGGAATGATCGCTAGGGTTAAAGTGGAGGAAAGGCAGGGTAAACGATTACTAGAGGACGAGGGAGGTGCGAGAATGCTGGGGAGGTGAGAAGGAAGGCAAAGGAATGGATACAAGTGATAGGTGAGACCCCAAAACAATTTTGTTTAACCAAGGAGTGTTCAATATATATGTGTAGGAACGATTCTATAATACCTTGTCCAATTGTTCAAAGACATAGTAAATTTTCTAACAGTCCATTTAATGAAACATAGCAATGGCAATTGTATAGCACAAAGATTTAAAAAGACTTCAAAAACACAGCTCAAAATGTAGCACTCTCTGACTGAGTGCTGGGTTTCAAACAAAAGGTAATAACCGAGTTCTGTTTTAGGGAGAAAATATTCTACCATTAAACTATTCCTTTTTACAGCATCACTTCATTTAAACTTCTTCCCATGGCGCCTGACCGCCATTAAACTAACTTCCGTATTTAAAGCTGCTACAGGGAGACAACCAATCAGACAATCCACTCAAATCAGGGTCATCCACTCCATGTCCACATTAAGTCCTCCCTGGGATTACCATATTCGAATTAAAACTCCATCACTGGTCATCTCGATTGAGCCGAGACTGACGGTCTCTTCCCGCCACAGCAGGAGAGTGTGGTCAATAACACACCATCACAATTGCTGGAACATATGCTGGTATCATTCACAATGTTGTCCCAAGAGGGCAGTAAGCTGTTGAGTAGCAATACGGGATTTGTGTTCCCCCAACCGTGTTTCAATACTCTGTTTTGTCTGCCTAATGTAGACCAAGTTACATGGGCAAAGAATCAAATAAAATAGATAACAAACGTAGATGTACAATCTGTTGCAAATCTGGCTCGATACGCCTTAGACATTTTGTCATCCAGCCATGTGTTACCGGTAATAGCTTGCTGGCAATAACCACATTGACCACAAATATAGTGACCCACCTCATCCGAGGTTCTAATCAAGGGTGGCCAAGATGATTTCACTATCAGATCTCAAATATTACAGCCTCTAGTATATGAGATCATGATTTCCTCCTGAAAGCAACCATGAATCTTTCAAATGCTCCAATGGTGGTGGATAATACTCGCCACTTGATTAGCTGCATTAGAAAATAGCAGAACAAATAAGATGCCGTTCCTCCTCCTATGGGGATGAAATCAATAAACAATGCTGTCGTGTATGATATGTTCATTTGTAAGCTCTATGGACTAGGTCCCGAGGATATCCCTGCTGCTTTCATTAAATGAACCAATAGAAAAATTACTGTGTCTTGGAACAGTTGGACATGATATTACTAAATTGGTCCTTCACATGTATATTGAACATTCCTTGGTTAAACAAAATTGTGTTTGGGGTTTCATTTTTTGGTATATTTTGAATGATACTGAAGCCCTTAGGACTTTGTGATATAGGGATGGATGAGAAGCAGGGAAAATGAATGCTGGAGAAAGGGAAAAAGAGGCAGAGGGTTATGAAGAGAATGAGAGACAAAGAACAGGGGTAAGTCTTTGAAGGAGGTGAAAGAGGGTGGAAATAGGGGAAATAAGAACCTGGATAGAGGGTAAGACATAAAAAAGGGACTGGAGGTAGAGAGGGGATGAGTGACAGGAAAGGAATTGGAATTAGTGGGAGGATGAGAGGCAGAGATAGATAAGGTTAGGCAGGACCGTACCAAGTTCAAAATGGACCCTGTGCGATATGTGAACTTGGAGCCCCCCGCCTTCCCAGCCATATGTAGGTACTCACTCTTATTGGGATTCCTAAAAGCTCAGTAATTGTATCAGCGCCCCTTTTGTGTTTGCACCCTGTGCGGCCGCACCGCTCACACAGTTCTTGGTACAGTCTTGAGGCTAGGGAAGCAATGAGTACAGAGGGTGGAAAGGGGGGACTAGAAAATGTAGGAAAAACAGGGGGGATAGAAGGCTGGGAAAGGAATAAGTGACAGATGGGAATAGGAGGACTAGGAAGATAAGCGTAGGAAGTAAAAAGCTGGTAAGTAGGTGAAAGGTGGCATGGGGAGAGAGGAAAAGGAGGAATAAAATCTAGCTACAGGTAGGTAAAAAGGCAGAAGACAGAAATGGAGAAAAAACATGAAACAGAAGAATCAATTTCAAAGGCAAATATAAGGGAAGAAGACAGTGAAGAACAAGAAAATGGAAATGAGATCCTGGAAAAGACCTTAGGAAGAAATCATCAAAAGAAAATGGTAAAGAGAAGCCAGGATCAACTTGATTAGAAATATAAAATGAGCAGACAACAAAGGTACAATTTTTGGGCCAATTTTCAAAACCCTATCCAGAGAGCAAATGGGAAGCTATCTGGATAACGGTGGAGAACAAGATATTCCACAGACTATATTGTGCTTTGCACCGAATTGACTAATGCTCTGTATTGTCTCAACTAGTTTGTAAGCTCGGATGAGCATGACTCTGATGAGCAGGAACTATCTCTTGTATGTATGCCTGTACAGCGCTGCATGCGTGGCGCTATATAAGTGCTAAATAGTAGTAGTAAAATAGTAGAATTATCCAGATAGTGCTGCTGAATATCTCCACAGACTGCCCCAGCACTATGCAGTTAGTGCAGGGGTGGCCTATGGGCTCAAGTCACTTCATCGGCTCAATATCCTTTTCCACATACAGCTCAAACTTCTATGGGCCTACAAGAGCACTTATTCTGTGGCTCCTCACTACCTCTCTTCTCTTATCTCTCCCTATACCCCTCCTGGCAACTCTGCTCATCAAACACATCCACGTCCTTTTGTTCTACTGTCAACTCCAAACTCTGTTGGTACAGAGAAGAGCCACCAAAATGATAAAGGAGATGGAAGGATACCCCTATGAGGAAAGGTTTAAAGGGTTAGAGCTCTTCAACCTGGAAAAGAGATGGCTGAGGGGAGATATGATAGAAGTCTATAATATAATGAATGGAGCGGAATGGGTAAATGTAGATCAATTGTTTGCTCCTTCAAAAAATAGAAAGACTAGGGGATACACAATGAGGCTACAGTGTGGCACATTTAAGACTAATCGTAGAAAAATAATTTTCACTCAGCATGTAATCAAACTCTGGAATTTGTTACTAGAGGATGTAGTAAAAGATATTAGTGTAACTGGATTCAAAACAGGTTTGAACAAGTTTCTGGAAGAAAAGTCCATAAACAACACAGGTCTGCGACTAAAAAGCTGTTTGATTATTTTCATCTAATTTCCATGCATTTTGGTGTGCTGAAAACAAATAAAATATTGAAAAAACTCCTAGACATCATGATTTGCCACAACATGCAAAATTGTCTTCAAATTTATCAAATTTTTTCAAATTACAATTAATTAATTCAAATTACTATTAATTAATTCACATAAGTGCATTTAAGATATAAAATACCAAAAAAACCTTAAAGGGGTTGTCCGAGTTATGTAAAAAAAAATATAGCACTGTAAATCTGATGGTCAGCAATATATACATAAGCTAAGCAAGTTTTAAGTCCGTGCTTCTAATGGTAGAAGGGGTTAATCTTTCTTGAAGAATCCAGTGGGAGGGAGACACAGGGCAGATAGCAGCAGCTCCGGTCAGTGCAGGGGGGCGTGGCCAGCACTGTGACGTCTCGTGTACAGACATAGAGCTGCTCTCTCCTGCATGCCACACTTGTGCATGTATCATCATCAGGTTCTTGGTTCTAGGCTGTTCACACTTTTTCATCACAATTCGTGTTAGCTCGTCATTTTTCAACCGTTATGTTATGGCTCCGCGAAAGTGTATTAATTTGCCAGACAGTTTCTGTTTCATCTGTGGTGAATATACAGTGTTGAAGCAACAGCAGAATATTACAGACTTTGTGAAAAAAGTATACTTTGCATACTTTGGACTAAAAATTGGAGATCAAGATAAAGTCTGGGCGCCTCATAAAGTGTGCAAACGGTGTGTTGAGGACCTCCGAAACTGGTTCAAGGGTAAGAAAAAATCTTTCCGTTATGGGATTCCTATGGTATGGCGAGAGCAAAAGAGCCATAGTGACGACTGTTACTTTTGTTCATGCGATGTGAAAGGGTTTAATTCCAAATGGAAGCATTCCATTTCATACCCCAATCTTCACTCGGCAATTCGTCCCATCCCCCATGGCACAGATATACCAGTACCCAAGCCTCCTGCTACCTTGGAAGAGATACCTAGCTCTGATGAAGGTGAAGTCATACCTGAACTAGATGACGAATCAAGTTCTGACTTTGAAGATGATACAAGACCAAAATTGTTTTCTCAGGAGGCGATGAATGATTTGGTAAGAGACTTGAATCTTCCCAAAGATGCCGCTGAGTTACTCGGATCAAGGCTGAAAAGCAGGAATTTATTGTTGCCAGGAGTGTCATCTTCATGGTTCAGACATCGTGAAAAAGAGTTTGTTCCTTACTTCGCCCAGGAAGACAAGTTGGTTTATTGCATCGATGTCGAAGGTCTGATGGGTCAATTTAAAATCCAATATGATTCAGAGCAATGGCGTCTTTTTATAGATTCTTCAAAAAGAAGTCTCAAAGCAATTTTACTCCACAATGGTTTTTACACTTCCATACCTGTAGGTCATTCTGTACACTTGAAGGAAACCTACGAGAACTTGGAATTGGTTCTTCGTAAACTTAAATATGAAGACCATGGTTGGCAAGTGTGTGGGACTTGAAGGTCTTGTGCATGCGTCTCGGGCAACAAGCTGGTTATACCAAATATCCTTGTTTTCTGCATCTATGGGACAGTCGAGACTGACAAAATCACTGGACCAAGAAGAGTTGGCAGCCGAGGGTGCTAACAGTCAGTGAAAAAAAGTCCTCCGAGAAACTTTGGTACCTTCCCATGAAGTTCTTCTACCACCTCTCCACATAAAATTGGGATTGATGAAGCAATTCGTAAAATCACTTCCAAGAGATGGAGAATGCTTCAAATACTTGGTCACCAAGTTTCCAGGCCTGTCGGAGGCAAAATTGAAGGAAGACATTAGAAGGCTTATAGTTGATCAAGAGTTTGTCAATACCAGGACGGATCCTCAAAAAGAAGGGTGGATTGCATTTAAAGAAGTCGTACAGAAACTTTTAGGCAATAACAAAGATCCTCACTACAAAAAGATCGTCAGACAAATGCTGAAAGCATTTCAAGCTTTAAGTTGCCTGATGAGTTTGAAAGTGCATTTCCTCCAGTCCCACCTTGACTACTTTCCTGAAAATTTGGGAGCTGTGAGTGAGGAACAAGGTGAACGATTCCACCAAGACATTAAAGAGATGGAAAGGAGATACCAGGGAAAATGGAGCATTACAATGATGGCAGACTACTGTTGGATGCTTCAGAGAGACATTCCAGATGCTACTCACAAGCATAAATGCACCAAGAGGAGCCTCACAAGGAAGAAGAATCGAGTTTAGTGTGTGTAGGTGAGCTCATTTCAGTTCAAAAAAGGATTTTCATGAAATATTGTAATAAAACTTTAATTTTATAAGTCTATTGCCATTTATTTTGAAGTATTGCCTTATTTAACATAGTTACCTAAATTGTCAGGAAACGTGATGTCCTTTGACAAAATTGAGGTCATTTTCGGATTCAGCACACCAAAAACCATAAAGATTACGTGGAATAACCAAAACAGCTCTCGAAAAAAAATTTTTTGCAGACCTGTGAAAAAGAGGACTGGGGAAATCCACTGCTTACCCCTGGGACAAGCAGCGTAAAATGTATATACCTTTAGACCCCACAGGTACTTGAGACCTGGAATGGCCACTATTGGATACAGGATACTGGGCTTGATGGACCCTTGGTCAGTATGGCAGAATTGGACTAGAATGTTTATGCACGTTGAGTTGTAAAGTAACACATTCTACTTCTGCTCTTTACCCGTTGTTGGAATTTTATTGGTTGATCTGGGAATGACCCATATAAATTCTTATGTTTACCTTGCTGTGCCATATGCCTAGAGGTCCGTCAGGCTCCATCTCAGGTCTACATCAAAAACAGGCTAAAAACTCATCTCTTTGAGACTGCTTTTGGGTCTTGCCTCTCTTATTCTGTTGTCCACACCCTTAAGCTTTTTAATTATTTCCTTTAAAAATTACCCTAGTTCCCCTGTTTGTTTTCCTTGTCTGTCTGTGGGGCATTGACTGACTCTTATGTGTATGTGTATAGCACTGTGAATGTCTTGTAGCACTATATTTTATTTATTTATTTATTTGCAGTCTCTTTTATACCACGCTATTCGACATCAGTGCGGTTTACAATGAACATAAGAGTTGCACATCTAATGATAAGTAGGAGGAGGAGGAAGGGCAATACCGGCACCATCCAGATAAGTGCTAGCACTTATCCTGAGAGCATGATTTTCATCCGGCATTTAAGTGGATAACTTAGGCTGCATGGAAAGGTGTCCTAAGTTGCTATCCAGATAAGTGCTGGCTGAAACTTGTGTTCTCCAGATAAGTGCCGACACTTATCCCAATAGCACTGCTCAATCAGATATTCAGTAACAGCTCCTATATAGATACTGCCGTTGTATATCCTGCCAATATTTATGAACCATAGCTGATTGCTGTGGCTTTTGACTATGGGCCATTTTGAAAACTGGCTCCTATATTTTCAGTTTTTAGAAAATGAAATATCTCAGTTTGAAAATGTGGATTTCTTGTATTTTGTTCTGTACAAGAGGAAATGTGTTCTTTTTCTTCAGTGTTCATTGTTCACAGTTTTGTTTCTTGTATTTTCCATTTCATTTTCTGTCTACATATTTGTAGGGTTTTTTTATTTTTTACAAATTGATGGTCCATGTTTTCCTTGAGTAACGATGGTGAGGGATTTTTTAACATGTAGATTCTGTGTAGGCATAGACAGCGAAATGGGGGGGCCACAGGGGCCATGGCGCCACCAATGTTTTGCCCAACATGGCATCAGCAACTAGAGTTTGGATGTTGGGCTGAAGACTGATTGATTTGTTTGGCCCCTCCAATAAGATATTCCGCTACCCCTGTATGTAGGAATGTGTAGCAGTCCAGCTTGTTCTCTTTTCCCAGCTAGAGGTCTAGAAATGATCTAGAATATTTGCAGTGCTGACTTTTCATAGGTACAGTTAGTGTAATTTGAGCTCTTGGACTTTGTTCTGGCATGACCGACTCGCACGTACACAGACCTCACATTGGACTCTCTGCCACACAGCTACTCACTGCACGGACTCTCCACAACCATCCCGGACTCTCACAACAATGCAGGAGCCGAACAAAGAGTGCAGGAAACAGCAGGAAGGTAAGCCCCTCCCTGCTTTGCTCTATATCATCTGCCTGCACCCTCACTAAACCTTAGATCGCCGGCTCACAGAAGCATGCCCGCACCTGGTGAACCCGTACCTGAAGGCCTCAACAGAGGGCCCTTTGGCATAGCCCTTAGGCGGGGACCACATGAACAGCAAACACCTGACCCACTCACAACCATAATCACCAGAACAGCAGAGGCAGCGCACCAACCGGTGTCAACCCTACACCTCCCGCAAAGAACCAACAAGAGAAAACTGAACTCACGAGGACACAGACTCCAATCAAGAATGCTACCCATATACTTAGCACTATATGCCTTCCTGGCAATCATTCTACTTGCATTAGCCCACAGCCAATGTACACACAACACACCACATCTATTGTTAGGACCCCGCTAGCACCAACTAGCACATGACAGAACTAGCTCATGACAGAACAAAATTTAATACTCAAACCTGTAACCGTGCATTCGACCTTTATGCACTCTCACTATGGAACGCCCTCCCAAACCTAATCCGCAACAACAAGGATCTCCCTGCATTTAGAAAGCAGATAAAAACTCTCCTCTTCAGGGAGCATCTTGGGACAACACAGAACAAAACTACACAAAACAGGCTGAGATAACAGAGAGAACCTGAAATGTAAATAGTACTGAAATGCAAATTTGACTGAAGAGAAGGACAGTAATCTCAAAGAATGTAAATACTATAATAACATTGTAAATATGCTATACCCCCCTCTCGGGTGATGGTATCCCCCCTCACTTGTATCTGTTCAATGTACTCTCCCCTTGTTTGTCGTAACCGCTTTGACCCGGCGAAAAGCAGTATATAAATATGGCTAAATAAAATAAATAAATACTGACACACCTCCCACAGAAACCCGCAGCACCTCATATACATGCGCATACTCAACCCCAACAACCATGCTTCCATGACCACAGCCACCATACCTGCCATGTACACACTCCTATGCACACTCATCAATGCTCACTCGATCAGAAACAAAATCCACACCATCTGAGACCTACTTACGTCCCAGCACCTGGACATACTATGCATAACGAAGACATGGATCACGGAAACAGACAAGGTACTCCTGAACCAACTTACATTAGATGGTTACACCCTCTTCCACTGCCCTCGATCCCAGAGAAGAGGTGGAGACATAATGATCATTGCAAAAGCACACCTAAAATTCTGTTACCACACAATGGAGAGTACAAACAAACTGACTGGAAAGTGGAATAACGAGTGAGGTTATCAAATTTGCAGATGACACAAAACTATTTAAAGTTGTTAAAACCCAGGAGGATTGTGGAAAATTGCAAGAGGATCTTGATAAATTGGAAGACTGGGCATCAAAATGGCAGATGAAATTTAATGTGGAGAAGTGCAAGGTTATGCACCTAGGGAAGAACAACCCAAACTATGGTTACACGATGCAAGGTTCCACATTAGGAACCACCACCCAGGAAAAAGATTTAGGCGTCATTGTGGATACCATGTTAAATCCCTCGGCCCAGTGTGCAGCGGCAGCCAAGAGAGCAAATAGAATGCTAGGTATGATAAGGAAAGGAATGGAAAATAAAACAAAAGATATTATAATGCCTCTATATCGTTCCATGGTGAGACCGCACCTTGAATATTGTGTGTAATTTTGGTCGCTGTATCTTAAAAAGGATATAGCGATTTTAGAAAAGGTTCAGAGAAGAGCCACCAAAATGGTAAAGGGGATGGAAGGATACTCCTATGAAGAAAGGCTAAAAAGGTTGGGGCTCTTTAACCTGGAAAAGAGACGGCTGAGGGGAGATATGATAGAAGTCTATAAATTAATGAACGGAGTGGAACGGGTAAATGTAGATTGATTGTTTACCTTATCAGAATATAGAAAGACTAGGGGACATGCAATGAAGCTACAGGGTAAACTATTTAAGACTAATAAAAGAAAATATTTTTTCACTCAACGTGTAATCAAACTCTGGAATTTGTTACCGGAGGATGTAGTAAAGGCTGTTAGTGTAGCTGGGTTTAAAAAAGGTTTGGACAAGTTCCTGGAGGAAAGGTCCATAAACCATTATTAAGAAGGGACCCAGGATATCAATGCTTGAACCAATACAAGCATTGTGGAACCTGTGTCCCTTGGGGAAACTGCTAGGTACGTATGACCTAGATTGGCCACTGTTGGAAACAGAATACTGGGCTTGATGGACCTTGGTCTGACCCAGTATGGCATATCTTATGTTCTTATGTTCTTATGACTCCCTCACAATAACAAACAAATAACTGACCATCAACATCATGTACAGGACACCAACCACCGCACCCACCGACCTATCCAGCATCCTGGACGGAGTACTCCTCACCACCAAACTCAGCAAAGGCCTCCTAGTCCTAGGAGACTTTAACCTCCCATCACTACAGCCGACACATTCCTACTCATTCTTTAAAGCAATGTCACAATGGACTTCAACCAGCTTGTACAATTGCCAACACATGAAAAGAGAAAATATACTCGATCTGATATTCTTCAACCAAAACACAACCCACACAGACCCCCCCCCCTCCACTCTATTCAGACCCTCTCCCAATACCCTGGTCTGACCACAAGTTTATTTATTTTATTTATTTAATACACACTTATATACCGCTGCTTCCAGTGATCAGCAGCGGTTCGATTCTTCTTCTGGGGATGTCAATCAGGACAGGGAGGGGACAGTAATTATATAGATCTGAGGGTAGGTCACAGCACACAGGGTTAGTGTCATGGGGACTTCGTTATACATATTTACATTTATACATAATTATTTACAATTGTACAATTACCCTTCTTTTTGAATTACACCTTTTCCATAATTTATATATTCGGAATTATCCTTGTATTATACATCTTCACATATTCCTACATAAAGTGGTATCTAACGCACTTGAGAGTCATGGCTGATTATAATAGCATTTGAATAGGTGAGTTTTTAACTCTTTCCTGAAGATTGCAATGTCCGTGATTAAGCGCAGTTCAAAAGGGAGTTGATTCCATATTGTTGGTGCAGAGAATGCGAATGCTCTTCGAGATGTACTTGTTTTTACTGTTCTGATGGTGGTGGGGACCTGTAGGGTGCCCAAGTTGGTATTTCTTCTGTCTCTATTTGCAGGTTGTGTGCTGATAAGGGTGGTCAGGAATGAGGGGGCTATGTTATTGATAAGTTTGAATGCGGTTACTAGCATCTTGTACTGTATCCTTGCTGCAATTGGAAGCCAATGTAGGTTTATTAGTATGGGGGTGATGTGTTCTGCAATGCTTGTTCCCATTATGATCCTGGCAGTTACGTTTTGGGCCAACTGAAGGATATTTATTGATTTCTTGGGCAGACCTTGAAGGATGGCATTACAGTAGTCCAGATGTGGCATAATGAGTGCTTGCGCCACTGATCGGAAGTCACATGGATCTATTATTTTTCTTAGCGGTTGTATCACTCTAAGTTTATTGAAGATGGCTTTGTTCATTTTACGTAGGTGGGTCTCCATTTTTAGGTTGCAGTCGAGCGTGACACCTAGGTATTTGATCTCATCCTTCGCCTTGTATGTGTTATTGCACAGGGTGATTGTATCAGGGGGCTTGAAGTTCGGTTTGCTGGATATATACATGACCTCGGTTTTTTTGTGGTTTATCGTCATGTTATTTTTCTGTAGCCATTGCAACATTTCATCCAGGCAGTTTTCGAGCTGTGTATAATTGGGGTCCGTGGCGTCCAGTTGTGTGTATAACATGATATCATCTGCATAGATGTGGTAGCTGATGTCATGTCTTTCAAAGATTTTGCATAGGGGTTGCATGTAAATGTTGAACAGTAGAGCCGAGAGGGCTGATCCCTGTGGAATGCCCTGTGTTTGAGAGAACGGTTCAGCTTGTTCGCCATTGAATTGTACTTGAGGTCTTCTATTCGATATGTAGGAGGAGAACCATTTGAGGGGGGTTCCCCCAACTCCTATGGATTCCAGCTTGTTTAGGAGGATCCCATGATGTACAGTGTCGAAGGCGGCGGAGATGTCAATGAAAATGAGTATAAACATTTTCTTTCTGTCTTCAAGTCCTTTAAGGAGGTTGTTCATTAGCGCTATCAAAAGTGTTTCAACTCCATGATTTCTTCGGAACCCGTACTGCTGTTTGTCTAAGGTATTGTGGTCATCAAGGTGATCTTGCAGTTGTAGGAGCACTGCCTTTTCAATGATTTTTGCAAGGAATGAAATGCTGGATATGGGTCTGTATGAGGTCGGGTCTTCCTTGTTGAGAGTATTGTTTTTTAGGATTGGCCTTATTATCGATCGTTTTAGTTGTTTGGGCATTATTCCTTGACTTAGCGACTGATTTATAATGTGGGCTATCTGCTGGTTGATCTCTTTTTTTGCCGCTTTGATCCATGCA
Organism: Ichthyophis bannanicus; assembly: GCA_033557465.1. Taxonomy (NCBI): domain Eukaryota; kingdom Metazoa; phylum Chordata; class Amphibia; order Gymnophiona; family Ichthyophiidae; genus Ichthyophis; species Ichthyophis bannanicus. The sequence goes on from CM066031.1 coordinate 576,771,538, forward strand.
GTTGGGCATGGGTCGAGTGGTGAGGTGGTGGTATTTATGGAGGTTAGAATGTTTGTGGTTTGTTGTTCATCAAGGTTGTGGAATGTGTTCCATGTTGGTTCTTGCTTCTCTTCTGTTCTTTGGTGCAGTGTGCCTTCCTTTGTCGTGGGGGCAGTGGAAGTCAGCTTGCTTGCATAGTGATTTGCTAGTGTTTGTGGATGGATGGGGCTATCCTGATGTTCTGGTGGCGCTGTTTTGGTAAGCGATCTTACTAGTGCGAAAAGTTCACGTGGTTTGTTGATGGCTTTGTTCAGGATGTTGGTATGGTGTATCCTCTTTGCTGTGTTTACTTCTTCTTTGTATCTTGAGAGGAGATTAAGGTATACAGTTCTTAGTTCGGTGGATTTGGTGCGTCTCCACATTCTTTCATGCTTCCTGAGGTCTCTCTTCATTCTGGTAAGTGTTATGTTATACCAAGGTTCTGATGGTTGTTTGGATGTGCTTGATGTCTGGTTCCCTTTGGGGATTGCTATGGACTGAATTCCGGAATCCCAATTGCTTGTTAGGTCATCGAGGTCTGTTGCTCCCAGGTCGATGTGGGATTTGATAGCACTGATGAGGCCTTCCATGTCTGGTCTGTTAAATCTCCGTTGTTGGTGTGATCCCCTTTTCTCTTTCGTGTCCTTGGTCATGTTCGGAAGCTTTATCCGTATATTGATTTGGTGGTGATCTGACCAGGGTAGTGGCTTGATCTCTATCCGGGGCCTCTCACCAATTTCCTGTTCTCTTTTGGGTGTGAAGACCATGTCAAGTGTGTGGCCTTTTTCATGGGTTGGTTCTGTTATCAGTTGCTGGTACCCTAGCTGCGCCATAGCTTCTAGGAAGGTGTTTGCATTCGTGGTTGATGTGGATGCTAGATTTAGGTCTCCTAGTATTATCTGGGTTTTTCTAGGTTGTGTCGATGAAATTACTTCCAGTGCTGATGCAAGAATCTCATGATGTGACGTGGGGGGTCTGTATATCAAGCAGATAGATAGTGCTGAGTTTTCAAACTTGAGTAAGTCTATGTCTGCGTTTGAGTTCTGATATGTGCTTGTGAGTTTCAGATTGTCATTTGCTATTATAAGGACTCCTCCACCTTTTTTGTGGGATCGGGGACAGTTATACAGGTTGTATCCAGGTTTACTGATCTGGTTTAATATGGCTGCATCTGTTTCTGTGACCCATGTTTCGGTTATACATAGGATGTCCGGTTTTTCGTCAGTGATGATGTCATATATTATGTGTGTTTTGTTCCTGATTGAGCGAGCATTTATGAGGATGATATTACAGGCTTCATGTAGGGCCTCTGCATCCCGGTTGCTAGTGTTTAGTGAGGTTGTTTGGTTGATTGCGCGGGGCAATGCTGTTTTGGGCTTGCGGTGTCTCCGATTTCTCTTAGAGGTTTTTGTGGATATCCTGTCATTGGGTGTGTAAGTTATAATCTTTCCTGTGAAGTAGTATGGTGGAAGTAGGAGTGGTTGCTGTGTTTGTAAGGTGTAGAGGAGGTAGAATGGGGAGTAAAGATGTGGGAGGGATTGGTATATGTTTTGATTGAATGCGTAGGCAGGGATTAGTGTGGCCAGGTATATCGCTGCGTACCAGAATAGTGCCATCATTGAGCTGGGTGGTGTTGCCCTTCAGTGCCCTATACTCTGACGGCTGTGTTATTCTATTTGGTAGTTGATCCAGGTGACGGTGAAGTTGATCAGCTTCTTCCTCTCTCATGCCAACCTCAACACACACCCTACCCATCACCCCACCAGGAGATGGTTCAAACCATTCAACAAGGAAAGCTTTATAGAAGACATCCTTCCACAACTACAATCTGACTCAAGTGACCCCAACATACTGGTGGAACACTAGAACCACATCATTGAAAAAGCAGCCACCACCACAAAAGCCGCACCGCTCTCACACAGAAAATGCCCAAAAAAAACATGGTACACTCCGTTTATACATGCATTCAAATCCCAGCTCCGAAATCTTTAACAGAGATGGAGGAAAATGATGGATAATGAAGAAAAACGCAGCTACCTGGGACTACTGAATGAATACCACACCGCAACAGCAAGGCAAAATGTGACTATCACATAAAACTAATCAACTCCTCAATCAATCGTCCAAAATAATTCTTTGACCTCGTAAAACAACTGACAAAGCCCCCTTCCACCATCAACCAAGAAATCGCAATCACACCCCAACAGCTGACAAAGCACTACAAACAGCTCCACTCCCAACCACAACCAGTCCCATCCCCCCTGAAGAAACCATCCACCCAAACCCATGGTCATCCTTCGGCAGCATCAACAAGGAACACATGGAAAACATCATATCAACACTCAACACAACAACATCATCCCTCCACCCATGCCCCGTCACCTGGATCAAGGCAGCCAAGAAGGAACTCAGTCCCACACTCACTAAAATCACCCAATTGGTGCTCCAACAAGGAAAAATGCCTGACCGCCTGAAAATCTCATCTATACATTCCACCCTGAAGAAAACAGACCTAAAGCCATCTGACCCAACATCATACCGACTTATCACCAGTCTCCCTTCACTGCTAAACTAATAGAAAAACTGTTCAACACCAACTGCAGAACCACCTTGATAGGAACAATTTACTTGAACAACAGCAACATGGATTCTGCCCTTTCCACGGAGTAGAAACACTCTTGATTGCTCTAATAAACACCCTAATGAAAGGCATACAAAACACCAAGGGATACCTACTGATCTTGCTAGATATCTCCACAGCCTTTGACACTGTCACCACAATATTCTCCTTCAATGCCTCAGATCCAAAGGAATCCAGAGCACAGTTCTCAAATGGTTCATATCCTATCTAACCAACAGACACCACAGATAAAAATTGGGCCAAACACCTCTGCCCCTTATCACCAAACACAAGGAGTGCCCCAGGGATCTATCCTCTCAGCACAACACTTCAACATCTACCTTCAACCCTTTTGCACAATCATCAAGGCTCACAACCTCAACTTCCACATCTACTTGGATGATATCATGCAGCATGGGACCTTCAACATGAAGCATCCATCCTACTCTGCCCATCAAGAATGTTTTGCTGATGTCTCCAACTGACTGAAAAACAACAACTGAGAGATCAACTACAAAAAACAGAAGCCCTCTTCATAACAAAAGACAACACATTCTCCCCTCCAACCACAGTAACACTGAACAACACACAAGTGAAAGTCCAGAATGAGATGAAGTACCTTGATATAACCCTAGACCTACAACTTTCTTTCAAAACCCATATAAACAAGACCACCAAAGCAATATATTACAAAACAAAAACCCTGCAACATCTCCACCCACTCCTCGAACCATCACACTTCCATTCTGCATTTCAAGCCATGGTCCTCCCACAACTTGACTACTGCAACTCGATCTACCAGGTCTCCCACAAGTGACACTACACCCTCTATGGACTGTTCTCCACACACAGCATACATCCTCCAGGGAGCGACCAGATGGGATCACATTACACCTATCCTTAAACAACTCTACTGGCTACCACTCCTAAGTCCAATAAAGTACAAAACCCTCCTCCTGACTCACAAAGCAATCTACATTGACCTTCCACAAACATCCACACCCTGCTGCAAACACCCCACCCTGATAGATCAAGACATGCCTCTACAAGGAACACCCTTATCATCTCCCATGCCAGAACCAAATTCAATCAACAGGCCTATGCCTGTGTTTTCCAATTCTACACACCTTCAATTTGGAACACACTGCCAGACCCCCTAAGAAACATCACCGACCTTGGCACCTTCAGAAAGCACCTAAAGATTCACCATTTCTCAGAACATTTCATCCCCACCACATAACCTCCAGGACCACCACGCCTGAAGCATACTGTATATAGTTACCTGCCCCCATGCAACCAAAACCCTGAAAGTGTAAACTTTGTATATGGTTGAATGTCACTACTTATCTAATTTATGCTGTATATAGTTCCTGTTCCATTGTAACTGTGAATATCTTTGTTTCCATGTAAACCGCTTTGACCTGATGAAAGGCAGTATATAAATACAGTTAAATAAATAAATGATATGGTAAGCTTCTAAGTGTCTGTTTGCAAGGACTTTTGTTCCTTCTCGTAGTGTCTAGCAGTGGAGGGAGTTTGTTTTGCTGTCACTGATGTGAAACCAGAATTTGAATAGAATGTTTATGTATGTTGAGTTGCAAAGTAACACATTACAACTACATTTTACCCTTTGTTAGAATTTTATTAGTTGATCTAGGAATGTCCTATATAAGTGAATAATTATATTCTATGGGGGTCATTCAGTGGCACGAATAATGGGGATGTATGTCCTGCTTGGACGTATCTCTCAGCAATCTGTACAAATGCTGCTGCTGGCAAAAGGCTCCCCGTACATACAGCCAAGTCATACGGGGAGCCTTAGACGGGGGTGGGGGGAGGGCGGAATGAGAGCGTATGGAGGGCAGGTCATCTCCCCAGACATACAGGGCCTATTCTAAGGTCAGCCCTGTACGTCCGGGGTCGGCCGGATAGATGGGGGACTTATTCCACCTCAGAGGTGGAATAAATCCCCCTGGACGCAGCATTTCGGTGGCGGCCAGTGGGGATAAAGGTAAGTAGGAGTGCAGGAAGTTCCCCGCAACCGGACCCTGGCCATGGGAGGCCAGATCAAGGGTCCAGCTGTGGGAAAAGAAACTTTTTGGCAGAAGCTGGGGATCGCAGCTCCTCAATGGAGCCATCGTGCCATGGCAACATGATGCCATGGCACCACGGCTCCATTAAGGAGCCTGACTGAGTTAGCCAGGTAGGTGGCTCGACATTCAGGGTGCCTGAATAGGGGCACATTCTGGACGTCCAGCCACTGTGCTGTGATTCTGCTACCGCAGGGATGTCTAGCCACTATGAGAGCAGAATTGGCTGCACCTCCCAGCCATCCGGTTGTCTGTATGTCCAGATGGCCCGAGACATACAGAACAGAATGTGCCTCCACATGTTTTACATAAAAAATGTAAGAATGACTAAGGGCCCAATTCCTTAAAGCGGATACGCCTGCAGCATATGCTGCCTCCTGGCCCCCCTTGTTGCACAGAGCTGCTGTGCATGCTGCGGGGGATGGGGCAGCATGGGATGGAGAGTGGGTGGAGCATAGGCAGGATCGACCCCCAGACGTTGTGATAAGGAAGCTTATCACAGTTTAGGAAGGAGCTATAAAAGAGGTGAATTGGCTTTGAACAAGCAACCTCTCTTTGCTGGTAGAAATACTAAAACAGAATGTTTTCATAAAAGACTACCAGTCCCAGAATGCACCAGGTTACAAACAGCCTCTAGAAGAGCTGAAGTGGGGAAACGTGTGTTCAATCAGGAGAGCTATGAGGTAATCCCCAATCACTCATCTCCAAGGGCAGGGCTTGATTCAGCACACCTGGGCTGTGCTAGGGTGGAGTGTCCCTCTAAGCACATTAAAAGTAAAGGATATTCTATACAGAGACAGAACCGGAACTCAGAGAACCAGGAGAACAAGGAGAGACAGAAGCAGAAGCCATTGGAGAAAGAAGAGAGAGGACTACAACAGCAGAAGCAACGTGGAAGGAAGAAGAGAAAGACATCTTGGAGGTCTAAAGAAGGAGGCCACAGCAGTACGTGTGTTGGGTGTGATTCCAGAGGCAAGCATACTCCTTTGGACTGGAGGAAGCCAGAGGATTGGGGTTATAGAGCCAGGAACTCCCAAACACCACCTTTGAAGGAGACGGCTGCATTTGGAAGGGGCCCTAAGACCGGTGCAGGAAGGTATGTGAAGAGAGACCCAGTGTCCAGGGATCTTGATTGGAAGGCTGGACATAAAAGCTGGACTACTTACTGGCCAGGATACCAGGAGAGGAAACCTAACAGCAAGGGAAGCTCAGGTATGAACTTTGATCTATGCCCTAGCTCTTCTCCAGGAAGACAGCAGGGAAACAAATATTATCCTGAGAGTGATCAATTAAGGAATTCCTCTGAGCCAGACCATGATATTGATTCCATGATATTTGAGGAAGAAGGAGATATATCAAATGATCAGAATGAATACATGGATTGCTCTCTGTCTAGGCTGCTGTTTTAAAGTAGTTTCTCACTAATACAACAACCACCAAAAGGAACTGTAATTTGTTCTTTTATCTACCCAGAAAAGTCTCTGCAAGAAAGCTTTAGGGTAGGATTGAGCCACATAGAGAGAGTGAACCAGCAAAGGGGTTTGCAGCTGGCTAATTATTGGTAATTGAGCCAGGCACAAGTGCACGTGAGCTCTGGAAGGAAACTTCTTTTTTTTGTGTGTGTAAATAGAAGAAAGTTATCCTTGATAAAGAACAGTTTTTTTGTTACTTTTGGGTTTTGTTTTTGCCTTTTGGAGCACTGCTAAGAAGGTCATTAGCAGGAGCCATCAAAAAGACCTTTTCTGTTTCCCATTAAGGTCTTTATTGATTTATTGCTTAAGAAGTTCAGTTACCTTATAACATGCTTTGTTTTTCCTGAGTACAATACTTGAAGCAAGTGTCCTTTTGTGTTACCAAGTAAATCTGTGTGGGAGAATTAACCCCATGAATAAAATCTGTTTTTCTTTGCTTATACTCGAGCATCACAACTCATTATTTTGTGAATGGCTGATTCTGGTATGAATGAACTACATTCCCCACAATCCTTTGCAAGTCATAATAATATTTTGCCTTTGCTAAGACTGTGGACTTTCACGACCAGCGCCCCTGTTTACAGTGGCGTAGTAGTTCGGATTGCTTTTACACAAAGGATTTACAGGATTTATAAGGATTACAACTGAAATTTGAAAGAAAAAAGTTCAAGTCAAAAGCTGGAAAGTGGATTTTTCCCTTAAGAACACTTTGGAGAAAAAAAGAGGTGGCTGTTCCAGGAGCTGTTCCAAGGAGGAAAAGACCCTGTGTAAGCTGGATTCATCACTGGCATAAGGTAATAAGTACCTGGGCATGTCTAGTGGTGGATGGGAGTAAGTCACAGGGGTAATTGAAAAAAAAAAGTATAGGAGAAAAACACCTGTTTGGAGGGTGCTGCTCTGTGTTTTTTTTCTTTTGTTTTCTTGCAGGGATACAAGATGGATCCAAGGGAACTGGCCGGCTAGATGGCAGCCCAATTTAGCAGGCAACAGAAACTAGCGCAGCATGCTCAGGACACTGCAATTAAAGCACTAAGGGAACAGCAGAAGCCAGTGCTTGATCTGGTGGAAGCCTTAATTGCTCTTCATAACCAAAGTGGACCAGATGCAAGACCAGCAGTAACAACTGGTATACCACATGTGGACAATGTGGGACTCAATCAGGGAATTGGGGCATTTAGTTTTGGGAAGCTGACTCCAGATGATAATGTTGATGATTTCCTTGAATCTTTTGAGAGAGTGGCACAAGCATTAGCATGGCCAGAGACCCAGTGGGCAGTAAGGCTGGCAGCCTCATTAACTGGGGCGGCGCTTGCAGCTTATAGGGCAATGCCAGCAGCTCAAGCTTTGAATTATAGAGATGTAAAGTCTGCTATAAGAGATCGCCTAGGGTTGTCTATTTCAGAGTATAGGCGAATGTTTAGAGCTACTGCATTAAGAGTGGGTGAAACATCCAGGGCTCTAAGTCAGAGAATCAGAGGATTGGCTGTAAAATGGTTTGAGCCTGAGGGAAAGACTGTGGAAATGTTATTAGACATTATTATGCTTGAAGAATTTATTTCTGCTGTGCCTAAAGATTTGCACACTTTCCTTATACAGCAAAATTGCCAGAACCTTGGAGAGGCAACCATGCTAGCAGAGAGATTCTTGGAAGCCACGCAGGCTTGCCATAGAATGGGTGGCCCTCTGAAGGTTGGTGCTGAGGCAAGCTGTGCTGTATCAGAAAAGAAAATGGTTAAAAATGTTTCTGAGAATAATAGTTCTCTGCCAACCCAGATTACAAAGTGGAGTAAAAAGAAATGTTTCAAATGTGGAAAATGGGGACATTTGGAAAGGGGATGCCAGATACACACTAGCTTGATGGGTTTGATTTAAAACAGCCCAAAGAAGGATTCCTTTTGGTGGTTGATGTGCAGGGAATTACCACAAATACTCTGTCAAAGAGTATGCTGTCAAAGAGGCTTTGGAAGAAGATAGAGGCCCAAGAAGGATTTGTGCCTAGAACCCCTGAAAGCCAGGTTCACATCAGATGCATTCATGGTGCTGCAACATCATATCCCACCTATAGGCTAATGGTTAAGTGCCTGGGGGAACAAGAGGAAATTCTTTTAGCAGTGGTGCCTAGGCTTCCTTTTGATTTGGTTCTAGGAAGGGACTGGCCAAGATTTAAGCAGGGACTAGTGAAAGGACTAGGAAAGAGGGAGGGAGAAGGAATGATGGTAATAGCTCCTGGGCCTTTGTTTGGAAGTCCTCAGACCCCAGCTAAAAAGATGGTTAAGCTTCCAGAAGACCAAACTACCAAGAAGCAGATATTTACCTTGAAGTACCATAGGGTCACAGAGAAGGCCCAAGCTCCTAAGCGGGCAACCCCTCAAGCTGCTGGGTTTGACCTGTGCAGTGTGGAAAATGTGACTGTACTTAGCCAAGGGAGAGCCCTGGTTGACACTGGACTCCAAATTGAAATACCCATTGGGTGCTATGGGCGAGTAGCCCCAAGATCCGTATTAGTCCTTAAGTATTTCATTGATGTGGGAGCGGGAGTGATTGATCCCGATTACAGGGGCAATCTTAAAGTTCTGTTATTTAATTTTGGACAGAATGATTACCATGTAAAGATGGGAGACAGAATCGCTCAATTGATATGTGAGAGACTGGGTTTCCCACCTGTGGAGGAAGTCACATCCTTGTCAAATTCTGAGCGTGGAACCAAAGGCTTTGGTTCTACGGAAGACAAAGGGGTTAAGAGCCTAGCTGCCACCTGTGCCCGTGAAAGGGAGGTGCATGAAGAGGAGGATTTGGGACCCCAAGTATCTGACTGTAAAGAAAGTTCAGAACCCCAAATAGGTGAGGACCTGACAGTGGTACAGCAGGAAGAAATAAGGAAATTGCTTAAAGAATTCCCAGATGTTTTGACTCCCATGCCTGGGGAGACACATTTGGTTGCCCATGAGATAATAACTCCACCTGGGAAATTAATTCGTCAAAGGCCATACCGCTTGCCTGAAGCAAAGAGACAGGAAGTAGTGGCACAAGTTCAGGAAATGTTAGACATGGGAGTAATAGAGGAGTCGAAGAGTCCCTGGAATAGCCCCATAGTCTTGGTGCCAAAGCCTGATGGCTCTTTAAGATTCTGTATTGACTTCCGGCAGGTAAACGCAATATCAGTTTTTGATGCATATCCAATGCCAAGAATTGCAGAGCTGTTGGACCAGCTTGGACAAGCTCAATATTTGACCACCCTTGACATGACAAAAGGCTATTGGCAAATCCCTCTAACCAGGGAGTCGAAGCCGAAGACTGCGTTCAGCACCCCCGTTGGCCTATTCCAGTTCAAAAGGATGCCTTTCGGACTGCATGGAGCAGCAGCTACCTGCCAAAGGTTAGTGGACCAGGTACTTCGACCTCATCAAAATTATGCCTTTGCCTATATGGATGATGTCATAATCCATAGTAACACTTGGGCGGAACATCTAAAGAGAATCAGGGCAGTCTTAGGCTCCATGAAGCAAGCGGGAATCACTTTGAACCCAAAGAAATGTGCCTTTGCTAATAGAGAGGTAAAATACCTAGGCCACCTGGTGGGAAGAGGGAAAATTAAACCTCTAATGAGCAAGGTGGATAGCATCAGAAATTTTCCTCCTCCAACAACAAAGAAACAGCTGAGGAGTTTCTTGGGACTTATTGGATACTACCACAGATTTATACCACAGTTTGCAGAGAAAAGTGCAATTTTTACTGATATGCTGCGGAAGAATTGCCCAAACCAGCTGAAATGGACTCCTGAAGCTGAAAAAGCATTTTCAGTCCTAAAAGGGAAGTTGTGTACAGGACCAGTACTGAAAGGGGTGGATTTCAGGAAACTCTTCTTGGTTCAAACAGATGCCTCGGATGTAGGGCTAGGAGCTGTTTTGTCCAAATGTCATGAAGGGGAGGAGCATCCTGTGATGTACCTAAGCAGGAAATTGTCACCGGCTGAACAGAAGTATTCCACAATATAAAAGGAATGTTTAGCTATAAATTGGTCAGTGGAGGCATTAAGGTTTTACCTTACAGGGAGGAAGTTCCAACTGGTTACAGACCATGCCCCAATTAAGTAGTTGCAACAAATGAAGAACCACAATGCCAGGTTGACGCTGGTACATGGCCTTACAGGCATTTGATTTTCAAGTGGAACATCGTGCTGGGAAGTTACACAAAAATGCGGATGCCCTTTCCCGTATTACGGACTGTAAAGAAGAAGTTTCACCAGTTGCACCAGTCCGTAATAACTTAAGCAGGGGGGTATGTGATAAGGAAGCTTATCACAGTTCAGGAAGGAGCTATAAAAGAGGTGAATTGGCTTTGAACAAGCAACCTGTCTTTGCTGGTAGAAATACTAAAACAGAATGTTTTCATAAAAGACTACCAGTCCCAGAAAGCACCAGGTTACAAACAGCCTCTAGAAGAGCTGAAGTGGGGAAACGTGTGTTCAATCAGGAGAGCTATGAGGTAATCCCCAATCACTCATCTCCAAGGGCAGGGCTTGATTCACCACACCTGGGCTGTGCTAGAATGGAGTGTCCCTCTAAGCACATTAAAAGTAAAGGATATTCTATACAGAGACAGAACCGGAACTCAGAGAACCAGGAGAACAAGGAGAGACAGAAGCAGAAGCCATTGGAGAAAGAAGAGAGAGGACTACAACAGCAGAAGCAACGTGGAAGGAAGAAGAGAAAGACATCTTGGAGGTCTAAAGAAGGAGGCCACAGCAGTACGTGTGTTGGGTGTGATTCCAGAGGCAAGCATACTCCTTTGGACTAGAGAAAGCCAGAGGATTGGGGTTATAGAGCCAGGAACTCCCAAACACCACCTTTGAAGGAGACGGCTGCATTTGGAAGGGGCCCTAAGACCGGTGCAAGAAGGTATGTGAAGAGAGACCCAGTGTCCAGGGATCTTGATTGGAAGGCTGGACATAAAAGCTGGACTACTTACTGGCCAGGATACCAGGAGAGGAAACCTAACAGCAAGGGAAGCTCAGGTATGAACTTTGATCTATGCCCTAGCTCTTCTCCAGGAAGACAGCAGGGAAACAAATATTATCCTGAGAGTGATCAATTAAGGAATTCCTCTGAGCCAGACCATGATATTGATTCCATGATATTTGAGGAAGAAGGAGATATATCAAATGATCAGAATGAATACATGGATTGCTCTCTGTCTAGGCTGCTGTTTTAAAGTAGTTTCTCACTAATACAACAACCACCAAAAGGAACTGTAATTTGTTCTTTTATCTACCCAGAAATGTCTCTGCAAGAAAGCTTTAGGGTAGGATTGAGCCACATAGAGAGAGTGAATCAGCAAAGGGGTTTGCAGCTGGCTAATTATTGGTAATTGAGCCAGGCACAAGTGCACGTGAGCTCTGGAAGGAAACTTCTTTTTTTTGTGTGTGTAAATAGAAGAAAGTTATTCTTGATAAAGAACAGTTTTTTTGTTACTTTTGGGTTTTGTTTTTGCCTTTTGGAGCACTGCTAAGAAGGTCATTAGCAGGAGCCATCAAAAAGACCTTTTCTGTTTCCCATCAAGGTCTTTATTGATTTATTGCTTAAGAAGTTCAGTTACCTTATAACATGCTTTGTTTTTCCTGAGTACAATACTTGAAGCAAGTGTCCTTTTGTGTTACCAAGTAAATCTGTGTGGGAGAATTAACCCCATGAATAAAATCTGTTTTTCTTTGCTTACACTCGAGCATCACAACTCATTATTTTGTGAACGGCTGATTCTGGTATGAATGAACTACATTCCCCACAATCCTTTGCAAGTCATAATAATATTTTGCCTTTGCTAAGACTGTGGACTTTCACGACCAGCGCCCCCGTTTACAACGTATAGGGCCAAATCAGGTCACAGCCCTGTACGTCTGGGGGTCGATCCTGCCTATGCTCCACCCATTCTCCATCCCATGCTGCCCCATCCCCCGCAGCATGCACAGCAGCTCTGTGCAACAAGGGGGGCCAGGGGGCAGCATACGGGGTTCTATGTTAGAGAGGGCATTGAGCCAGAAAGGATTAAAGTTTTGCAGGAAACACAATTTGCTGTAGAATCTCTATGGATTGAAATTCCATGTAAAAAGGGGAAGGCAATAGCGGTGGGGGTGTACTATCGACCGCCTGGCCAGAATGAACAAATGGATGATGAACTGCTCAAAGGAATCAAGGAAGCTAACAAAAGTTACAGCGCGGTAATAATAATGGGCGATTTCAATTACCCCGGTATGGACTGGGTCAGTGTCACGGCAGGATATGCTAGGGAGATAAAGTTCTTAGATGACATAAATGACTGCTTCTTGGAGCAGCTGGTTCATGAACCAACCAGAGGGGAAGCCATATTAGACCTAGTCCTTAGTGGAACACCAGATCTAGTGCAAGAGATAAGGGTGTTGGGGCCACTTGGCAATAGTGATCATAGCATGATCGCCTTTGATTTAATTAGTGGAGGAGGGATAGTAAGGAAATCCACAGTACTATCTTTTAACCTTCGAAAGGGAGACTATGATAAAATGAGGAAAATAGTTAAGAAAAAACTAAAAGTGAGGCGTTCACTAATTTCCTTCTGCTTTGTGAGCTACTTTGATTGGACCCTGTGATCCTGCTGACTCTGCTCTGATTGGGGCAGTGAGTGAGAGGGGTTTTAAACATCTTGCCTCCACCCTGGGAACTCGAGGCGTTCACTAATTTCCTTCTGCTTTGTGAGCTACTTTGATTGGACCCTGTGATCCTGCTGACTCTGCTCTGATTGGGGCAGTGAGTGAGAGGGGCTTTAAACATCTTGCCTCCACCGCGGGACGTGGTAGCGGGTGCGTGCCCGAAGGGGCGTGACCAAAGGGGCAGGTCCTGCCCCTTTGGCGCCCCTTCGGCGCACTTAGGCGTTTAGGAGATAACTTGTGGGAAAACGAAAGAAGCGTGCTCCCCCGGCAGTTTCTACAAAGAACGGTAAGATTGTAGGTCCTATGGATGCCCATCTTTGCGTCGGGGGAATGCCGGTCTCAACTCAGCCGGTTGAGACTGCTTTGGAGGATATTACTTCTGTGAGTACTATTTCTCCCAGTATCTCCCCGCTTGGGAAAAAGTTACTTCCTAGTAGTCTAGGGATTGAAGTTTTGCCTGTGCACCCTTCCCCATTAAGTGATGGGGGGTTAGGGGAGCCCGGGCCTACATCGCTTCCTTCTTCCTTTTTACGCATTGATTCAACTTCAGAGGTGTTATCTCCTCCCCTTCCAGCTGCATTAGTTTTTTCTCCGGTTGTTGAGAGGAAAATTCCTCCTACAGATGTCTCTCTGAATGATGTTTGGGTGGTGCTTTCTCGTTTGGAAGCGGCCCTGGGGTCTTCTCTTCAGAGAATTTCGGACTTTACCAGAGAGACAGTTGTTAAATTGACGGATCAGGAATCTAGGTTGAGTTCTGTTGAGAGATCATTGGAGGCACGGCAGATTCAAGCACAGGCACAGCAAGGTGTGGTATCTCTATTAACGCATGATGTTTCTGCTCTTCACCGTCAGGATGAAATTATTGAGAACTCTCTGCGTGCGAGAAATTTGCGTCTCCTGAACTTTCCTCGGATGCATTTTCTTTCACCTGTGATGCTTTTTCAGAAATATTTAAAAGAAACTTTATTGATTATGGATTGTACCTCAATTGCTTTATCTAGGATTTATTTTCTTCCCTCATGGCGTTTGCTTGGAGATGCAGAGGAGGGTGGAGGGGTACAGGCTGATCACTTAGTATCTTCTACATTGGATCTCTCCGAGTTTTTGGAGTCATCCAAAGATGAAATTCCTACAAAAGCAACCTTATTAATTACCTTGGTCTCTGAGATTGATAAAAAAAGAATTTTTCGGGCTTATTTTAAGAAGAAATCCAAATTGTTTTGTGGCCAGTGTGTTCAAATTTTCCCAGATGTCTCCAGAGCCACACAACTGTGGCGGAGGGCCTTTTTGGAGGTCCGCCAACGTGTTTTGGCACTTGGAGCTCTGTTTTATTTAAAATATCCCTGTAAATACCACATTATTTTCAGGATAAAAGATATGTTTTTCTTGAAATTGAACAATTATTGGAATTTTTGAAGGATAAGGAATAATTTTTGTATGTTTCTTTGACTACTAATGGAATTTATCACGGGTTCCAATTGAGGTTTTGTTTTTTCCTTTGACTTGACACCTCCATTGATGTGGTCTAGTTCTTTAATGTCCAGGTTTTGCTTGTATACTTTTGTTCTAGTATCTCTTTATGTATTTGGAATCATGATTGTTACTTAATAAATATTTCAAATTAAAAAAAAAACAAAACTCAAAGGAGCAGTTGCAAAGGTTAAAGACTTACATCAAGCTTGGGTGGTGTTGAAAAATACTATCTTGGAAGCCCAGACGAGCTGTATTCCACGCTTTAAGAAAAGTGGAAGGAAATCCAAAAAACTGCCAGCATGGTTTAAAGGTGAGGTCAGAGAGGCTGTTGTTGCCAAAAAAGCATCTTTCAGGAAATGGAAAAAAGAGCCAAATGATGAAACCTGGAAACAGCACAAGCACTGGCAGGTCAAATGCAAGGCATTGATAAAGAAGGCAAAGGGAGAATTTGAGAAGAAGCTTGCTGCGGAAGCAAAAAAAAGCGAAATAAATATTTTTTCAAGTACATTCGTAGCAAAAAACCTGTGAGAGAGTCAGTTGGACCATTAGATGATAGAGGAGTTAAAGGGGCACTAAGAGGCGACAAGGTGATAGCGGAGAGACTGAATGAATTCTTTGCTTCGGTCTTTACTGAGGAAGATGAAGGGATGTTACCCATGACTGAAGTGGTATTTAAAGGTGCGGAAGAATTGAAGGAAATATCGATACATCGGGAAGATGTATTACAACTATTAGATAAACTGAAGAGTAGCAAATCACCTGGGCTGGATGGTATACATCCAAGGGTGTTGAAGGACCTGAAATATGAGATTAGAGACCTGCTATTAGTAATCTGTGAACTATCATTAAAATCATCTCTAATACCTGAAGATTGGCAGATTGCCAATGTAACACCAATTTTTAAAAAGGGTTTGAGGGGTGATCCGGGAAACTACAGACCGATGAGCCTCACGTCAGTACCAGGAAAAATGGTAGAAACCATCATAAAGAATAAAATTACTCAGCTTGTAGATAGACATGGCCTAATGGGAGACAGCCAACATGGCTTTAGACAAGGAAGATCTTGTCTTACTAATCTGTTATGTTTTTTTGAAAGTGTGAATAAACAGGTGGACAAAGGTGAGTCGGTTGATATAGTGTATCTGTACTTTCAGAAAGCCTTTGACAAGGTCCCTCATCAGAGACGTTTGGCAAAACTAAAGAGTCATGGGATAGGAGGCAGTGTACTACTGTGGATCAGGAACTGGTTAAAAGATAGAAAGCAGAGGGCTGGGCTAAATGGCCAATTTTCCCAATGGAGAAAGGTGAATAGTGGTGTACCCCAGGGATCTGTGCTGGGTCCGCTGCTTTTTGACATATTCATAAATGACCTGGAAAGTGGAATAACGAGTGAGGTTATCAAATTTGCAGATGACACAAAACTATTTAAAGTTGTTAAAACCCAAGAGGATTGTGGAAAGTTGCAAGAGGATCTTGATAAATTGGAAGATTGGGCATCCAAATGGCAGATGAAATTTAATGTGGACAAGTGCAAAGTTATGCACCTAGGGAAGAACAACCCAAACTAGGGTTACATGATGCAAGGTTCCACATTAGGAACCACCACCCAGGAAAAAGATTTAGGCGTCATTGTGGATAACATGTTAAAACCCTCGGCCTAGTGTGCAGCAGCAGCCAAGAGAGCAAATAGAATGCTAGGTATCATAAGGAAAGGAATGGAAAATAAAACAAAAGATATTATAATGCCTCTATACCGTTCCATGGTGAGACCGCACCTTGAATATTGTGTGCAATTCTGGTCGCCGTATCTTAAAAAAGATATAGCGTTATTAGAAAAGGTTCAGAGAAGAGACACCAAAATGGTAAAGGGGATGGAAGGATACTCCTATGAAGAAAGGCTAAAAAGGTTAGGGCTCTTTAACCTGGAAAAGAGACGGCTGAGGGGAGACATGATAGAGGTCTATAAATTAATGAACGGAGTGGAACGGGTAAACGTAGATCAACTGTTTGCGTTATCAGAATATAGAAAGACTAGGGGACATGCAATGAAACTACAGGATAAACTATTTAAGACTAATAAAAGAAAATATTTTTTCACTCAACGTGTAACCAAACTCTGGAATTTGTTACCGGAGGATGTAGTAAAGGCTGTTAGTGTAGCTGGGTTTAAAAAAGGTTTGGACAAGTTCCTGGAGAAAAGGTTCATAAACCATTATTAAGAAGAGACCCAGGATATCAATGCTTGACCTAGTACAAGCATTGCAGAACCTGTGTCTTTTGGGGAAACTGCTAGGTACGTATGACCTAGATTGGCCACTGTTGGAAACAGGATACTGGGCTTGATGGATCTTGGTCTGATCCAGTATGGCATATCTTATGTACGTCTGGGGGAACAGGGGGAAGGCCAGCTTATTCTACATTCGAGGTAGAATAAGCACTGGCCGACCCTCTGGATTGGCCAGCCAGCCCCCCAGCATCAATAGTGGCAAGCCAGCTGAGTCCCCGCTACTTGATCTGGGCCCTGGCTGCCCCTGCTGGGGTCGGGCAGTGGGGAAACTGAGGTCCACACTGTGAAGGGCTGGATGTGTCGTGGGGAGGATGTCCCTGCGGCGATGCAGGGGCATGTCAGGCTGTCTCTCAGTGCTAATGACCATCTCTCCTTGTTAACGGCCCTGTCCTGTACAGGGCTGTCCAGACGGCCCAGATGTGCCTCTTCTGGGATAGGGCTCCATGTGTAAATTGAGGTGGGAGCTAAGAGATGGAGCTGGGGCAGAATCTGCGTCCCCCCAACAAAGAGACATTCACTGTCCCTGAGGAGGAGTGCCTAGACACTGATATGCAGTGAGGCTAAGGGGCTTGTTTACAAAGCCACGGCGGATTTCAATGGGGCCATGGCTCCGATAACGATCGGAAACCGCTACCGCGGCTTTGTAAACAAGCCCCTAAATCTCATATAGGCCCTGTCCACAATCCTGAAGCACTGCTGCCATCCTCTGCTTCAAGTGAGTTGGATGACTCTAAACTTCTCATGAGCCTAAAATGACCCTTGAGGCCTGAAATTGCAAAGAAAGCCACAGGCATAGGGCCTGAACATAGTGAAGGAGAAGCAACTGTGAAGAAAGCATCACAGGAGAATAGACAGAAAGCGAGAAAGAGAGGTAGTTGCAGCACTCTATCTCTCTTTGTATGACTCTTGCAAGAACCTCTCATGTTCTCTGAGTCAGAGTCTAAAATCAGATACAGCATGGTGAGGATGTAAAAGAAAAGAATAAAGAAACAGGAGAGATCAAAAGAGGCACAGGTAGGCTGCTTTTTTTGTGAATGACTCTTCCTATAAAAATATTTCAGTCTGTTTGTGAATGGGCCAATGTTGGTGCCACTTTACCCCTCTTCCAGAGCTTCAGGATGCTCCTGCCAATGTAGTAGCAGTGTTGCCCCTTTGGAGCGGAGGCGTCATGACACTCCTGATATCTTGGAGTGCTGTTGCCCTTTGTAGTGGTTGTCTGCCAGCAAATTTTAATCATGTTTAATTAAAAATATGTGCAAAGCCCCACTTTTCCACTATCATCCTTAAAATTCCTTGCCCCTAATCTTGATCCTGGTCGATCATCACTAATTGGATGAACAGGATCTGAATTAGACTTGATAAATGTTTCTGATGGTGTACTTAGATGTGATTTCACAGAATTTCTGGCAAAGAACATGGCAAAAAAAAGCAGTCTCTACAGCAGAAGTCAACAGATTCACAAGGCAAAAAATCCAGTTTGCATTTTCCATTGAGCTCTAGACCAGACAAACTTTAGGCCAATCAGGAAACAGGAAGGAAGATTACCAGCAATACAAGAGTTAAGTGCAGACTGGCTGGAGCCAGCTCCCATGAAGATGCGATATCTCTCCCGCAAGTTGCCTGCCTTTTTCCGAGACCAGTCTCTGACTGTGAGAAAAAAAGACAATTGGGTTGTTTGTTTGCCCAAAACATCTAGCAACCTTTCAGCTGTTTTTCATTTGGGCAGCAGCCACATCTACCTCTCTTATTAAGAAAATGTCCTGAAATGAAAAGTTATAAAAACAAAATGAAAAAAAAATGAAAATTTATTAAAACAAAACACAATAAAATGACACAGTCTGCAAAAGACACAGAAAATGAAACCAAACAAAATTATTTTGCCTGCATACCCTGAGGGTCTATAGCTAGCTTGATCTGCTTTCCCAGCAGGGGGTGTATTGGTGCTCTAAGGCTTAGGTTTAATATTTGCAGTGGTGCAAGTCAAAAATAGGATTGTTGCTTTTGGAGTCCTGGGACTTAGTGCTATCATGTCATTTCGAATTTGCTATACAGATTCTGAGGTACATTATGTAGGGTTTTACTTCATTGAGTGCCTGGTAGGGTAAAAGGTTTGTGTTGCTGTTGCTGAAGTGACACCAAAATTTACATTTTTTGGTGAGTTGTAAGGGGAAATATACTGGTTTCTAGAGAATGGAGCCATTAACAATTATTAGCCAGATTTGTCTCCATCTGCTATTTCTTAGACTAACATGGAATGAACTTTCCTGTTTCGATCTGCTAGGTGATTCCAAGTGACCTTGACCAGTCACTGTCACGATGCAGATTTCAATGGATTATTAGTCTGACCCAACATGCCACCTCAATGTTCTTAGGCTGATGGAGCTTTCAAAAGGCATCATTTTCAAAAGTAATATTAGCTCCAAATCCTTTTTCTTCAGGTATGTGCCCAAGGTCACATCCAAAGAAGGCACTTATGAGTCTCAAAAGCCCATACACTTCAGCATTTTCAGATATGCCTTATTGGTCCAATAAAAAGAGTATAAAGAGTATTATAGAGTATGTCAAGGTCACATTTAAATTAAATTAAATTAAATTAAATTAAAATGCTCACTGACTGCACTTCCAGCCCCCTGACCTACCCCTCTACCACCAACCAAGAGACTTACGCCTCCTGTCTAATTTGTTACTTTCTCTTCATATCATCAATGTTGGCCCCCTTGGTGATAGCCCCCCCTTTTTTCTTTGTCGACTTGATTACTGCCCCCCCCCCCTTTATTTGTTAAACCTCTTTGACCCGGTGAAAAGCGGGATATAAATGCAGCTAAATAAAATAAATAAATAAATATTTTCACCTGACATACTGCCATTTTAAAATGCTATATAATTTGGTTTCTTGTTAAAATTACTATGCATTAGGGAATTATGCAAAGAAATGTAGAAACTGGCCATAACTGCATAATTTTAAAATAGCACATTTTTGCCTGAGCATCATTTTAGTGCAAGACGAAAAAACTGTGTAGAAACATAGAAACATGATGACAGAAAAAGACCACATGGCCTCTCTAGTCTGTCCTTCCATATCAACAACTACAACAGTCCACTTTTTACCTTTAGAGATCCTCTGTGTTGGTCCCATGCTTTTTTGAATTCAGTTACTGTCCTCATCCCTACCACCTCCACTGGGAGACTATTCCATGGATCCACTACTCCTTCCGTAAAGAAATATTTCCGCATATCACTCCTGAATCTATCTTCCTTCACCCTCATCCCATGTCCCCTCGTAGCAGAACTTGCTTTCAATTGAAAGAGGCTCTCTCCCTGAACATTTATGCCACGGAGGTATTTAAACATCTCAATCATATCACCTCTATCCCGCCTTTCCTCTAAGGTGTACATATTAAGATCCTTAAGTCTGTCCTCATATGCTTTAGAATGAAGCCCACTAATCATTTTAGTAGCCACCCTCTGCACCGACTCCATCCTGTTCACATCCTTTTGAAGGTGCGGTCTCCAGAATTGCACACTATACTCCAAATGAGGTTGCACCAAAGACTTATACAGAGACATTATCACCTCCTTTTTTCTGCTAGCCATTCCTCTCCGTATGCACCCAAGCATCCTTCTAGCTTTTGCCGTCGCCTTTAATACCTGTTTAGCTACCTTAAGATCATCAGACACAACCACGCCTAGGTCCCGCTCTTCTTTAGTGGACAAAAGTACTTCACCTCCTATACTGTATTGCTCCCTTGGATTGCTGCAGCCCAAATGCATGACCTTACATTTTTTAACATTAAATCCCAGCTGCCAAATTCTAGACCATTCTTCAAGCTTAGCTAGATCCCTCCTCATGTTATCTACACCTTCCTGGGTGTCTACTCTATTGCAGATTTTGGTATCATCTGCAAAGAGGCAAACCTTACCCGACAGCCCTTCCGCTATATCACTAACAAAGATGTTAAAAAGAATCGGACCAAGGACAGATCCCTGGGGCACACCACTGGTAACATCCTTCTCCTCAGAGTGAGCTCCATTTACTTGTACTCTTTGTTGCCTCCCACCCAACCAATTTCTAACCCAAGCAGTAACTTTAGGGTCCATCCCTAGGGTGCTCAGTTTGTTTATAAGTCGCCTGTGAGGAACAGTGTCAAAGGCTTTACTGAAATCTAAATACACCACATCTAGAGCTCTCCCTCGGTCCAACTCCCTGGTCACCCAGTCAAAGAAATCAATCAGATTTGTCTGACAAGACCTGCCTCTGGTGAATCCATGCTGCCTCGGATCCTGTAATCCGCTGGACTCCAGAAACCTCACTATTTTCTCTTTCAGCAGCGTTTCCAATAATTTACTCACCACCGAAGTTAAACTAACCGGCCTGTAGTTTTCAACCACATCCTTACTTCCGCTTTTGTGTAAAGGCACCACATGAGCCTCTCTCCAGTCCTTTGGCACCACTCCCGACTCCAACGAGGCATTGAAAAGGTCAGTCAGTGGAGTTGCTAGAAAGTCCCCAAGTTCCCTCAGTATTCTAGGGTGTATCCCATCCGGTCCCATCGCTTTGTCTACTTTAAGTTGAGCTAGTTTCTCACGAACACAGTCTTCTGAAAATTGTTCAAGATGTCCCTCGCTTCTGTTCCTATTTGTGGGTGTTTTCTGAGGTCCTGCTCCTGGTTCTTCATCTGTGAACACAGAACAAAAATATTTGTTAAGCAATTCCGCTTTATCCTTATCAGCTTCTACATATTCCCCCCTTCACCCTTGAGTCTGACAATACCACTTTTGCCCTTCCTCTTCTCACTAATATATCTGAAAAATGTCTTATCCCCCCATTTTATTGCATTGGCTATTTCCTCCTCCTTTTGAATCTTTGCCTTCTTGACTACTTTGCTAGCTTCTCTAAGTTTTTCCAAATACAGATGCCTGTCTTCCTCTCTCTGTGATCTCTTGTATTTCATGAAGGCCTCCCTCTTTTTCTTCACTTTTTCAGCTACTTCCTTCGAAAACCATAGCGGTCTCCTGTTCCTTTTGCCTTTATTTACCATTTTAACAAAAAAGGTTGGTTGCCCTTAAAATACCCCCTTTCAGTTTTGCCCACTGTTTTTCTACATCCCCCAGCTGTTCCCATCCCACTATCGACTCCCTGAGGTATTGGCCCATCTTCGCAAAGTTAGTCTTCCTAAAGTCTAAGATCCTCACCTTGGAATGGATTCTAACGGCCCTAGTCCTAATACTGAACCACACCATCTGGTGATCACTGGATGCAAAATGATCTCCCACTACAACATCAGAAACACTTTCACCATTGGTAAGCACCAAGTCCAGTATGGCCCCTTCACGTGTGGGGTCTGTTACCAATTGCCTGAATAGTTCTCCCTGTAGAGAATCCAGGATCTCCTTACTTCTAGATGATACTGCAGCAGGAATGTGCCAATCAACATCTGGCATATTGAAATCTCCTATCAGTAGCACTTCCCCTTTCCTAGCAATGCTTCGTATGTCTTCAATTAACTCTCTGTCCACCTCTTCCTCTTGTGAGGGAGGTCTGTATATCACACCAATGCAAATAGATTTCTCTTTCCCTCTTTCTAGTTTAACCCACAATGCTTCCTCTCTCCCTTTTAAGCTCTGTAATTCCAAAGCTTTAATAGTAGTTTTTAGAAGAAGTATAAAATAATTTACATTGCTTTTTTGTTCTCTCCTAGAATCTGGCCCATAGGCTCTTACTTTCTACAGATCTAGCCATTAACATAGAAAAAGATACATTCTGGGAAATATGGCCATTTGCCTGATTTTAACATTTGCAAATGTTTACAAATTCCTATTTGGATAGGAGGCTATTCATTGATATTCTATACTGCAAAAAGCACATAGCATTGCAGCCCCTAGTCCAGCTGGCGCTTGCACCTGTATACAGTAACTAATTTTGTTTCTAACGTATCTAATTTCTCCTACCAGCAAGAAATCCAAACTTCTCTCTGGATCGGGATGAAAGAGACTATATGCATCTGCATGAATATTGGGCATGGGCGAGCAGTTTCTGAGCTGAATTTTTTTTAGATATTGCAGTGTGCATAAGTCTTACATGCAGGGACGGCCCAAGGAGGGTGCAGGGCCAGGTGCAGAGACTCATTGTGGGGCCTCATTTGCATAAGGAGCATAATTTGCATAAATATTTGCATAATATTAATGTGCACTAACTTTAGTAAACATGCCTCTTAATAAGTATCTGGATAAAAAACAACTAACAGATTTTTATATTACTATACTCCAGTGTCAATCACCAGGCACATTAGGAAGTACTATAAACACTGCCCAATTAGAACCCATAGCAAACCCACCATATAACAGCACTACAAGGACTCACAAAGCACCAAACCCTATCTATCAAAAATGCAACACTGCAAATATTAAACCAATACATCTCAGAGAATACCAATACATCTCCTACTGGGGAAAGAGAACAAGTGGAACTGTCGAATAGAAACTACATGAATAGAATACCTCAGCTCGGTTACACATGCAGAAAATAGACTGTCACCAAACAAAGAACAAGGGATCACAATTTAGAAATAGAACGACAATAATTAAACTGGGAATCACAAAAGCCAAACTTGGAATGTACAACAATGCTGAAGAAATAAAACTATAAATTAATTTCCTCTTGTACTAAACAAAAAAGCAAAGATGTTAGCAATGCACATTTCCCAGAGCTGACATATTGCAGTTAATAAATTCAAAATAAAAAAGGATTTTTCTACCTTTTGTTGTTTGGACATTTTATTTTTCAGTTGCAATTTGCTCCAATCACTTTCTTCTGGTTTCTTTGTGTCTTCGGCTAACTCTCCATTGTCTGCTGTCAGTTTGTCCTTTCTTCTCTCTTCTAGTTTTTTTTTTCCATTCTCTCTCTGCATCTGCTTTAACATACTGATCTTTCCCCTTTTACTCTTTCCTCCATTTCTTTCTTTATTTATTTATCATCCACTCAAATTTCACCCTTCCATCCTCAATTCCCACTTACTCTCCCAATACCCGGCCAATCATAGATTTTTCTTCCCTTCCACACAAAATATCTTTTCCCCTCTCCATCCTCACTCCCCCAGCCCCATCCCATTCTAGTCCTTCCCAAACATCAGCTCCCTTCTAGTTCCAGCCCCACCCAGCATCTGCTCCCTTCTAGTCCCATTCTCTCATCCCCTATATCAGCTCATGTCCAGTCCAAGCTCCCCCCATCAGTCATTTCCAGTCCTATCCCAGCCCCCCATCATCCCATTTCCATTTCTAGCCCCCCCCCCCCATCAGTCCATTTCCATTCCTAGCCCCACCATCAGCCATTTCCAGTCCTATCCTAGTCCGGTGGCAGAAATGAAAATCCTGGTTATGCTGGATGTGCCAGCAGCCGCAGAAGCTAAACAGGTAGCAGCGATTTTTGATGCTACCCACCTAGCCCCTGCGAGGAAAACCTTGCCTATCTTTAAGACGTAGGGGCTAAGCAGGTAGCATCGAAAATTGCTGCTATCCGTTTAGCCCTTTCTTCTGCCCCCTCTCTGCCCTGGAATGCCCCCAACATGCCTCAATGCTAACCGCAAAGCATCTGGGCACATTAGGGACTTATCCAGGATTTTCAAAAGGCTCTACCCAAATAAGACATTTACATGGGTGACTAGGGCAGTTACCATGTCAATGTCTTCAAAAATCGGGCACTCATTTCTTTATTTTGTTACATTTTATTTGCCTCTTTCTGTCTTTTCATTCATTTCATTTGCCAAGTTGTTTCATTAATTTCGTATCAGTTTTTTAAATTTTCTTTCCATTAATGTCAAAGAGAGAAACAGTTTTTCCTATTGTTGACTCTAACACTGACGTTTTCCAGCAGTGGCGGCAGCATCCCAAGATGCGATGATTGGGGCAAAGTGGCATGAATACCCCATAGCACAGTGAGAAGGGCAAAATGACCAAACACTGGCTTGGATAGATCCCACGGCACAGGCAGAGAGGTGAAATGATTGAACCGTGGCAAGGACGCCCCAGCACATAGGCAGAGGGGCAAAGCAGCACTGTGTATTTTTGTATTGTTATCCTTTTGATACAAATTTTTTGTTAAAGGTGGAATATCAAATCTAAGAAATGTAATCACATGCAGCTTAGATATTGTAAAAGCAACAAAGCAGCATCAACACTGGCATGAAAACTCCAAGGCATGGTTGGAGGGACAGAACATCAGGAGCAATGGTATGTATTAATAAAATTATGTATTTCTTTAAAAACAATTTATATTTCACTGATCCAAAAAATACTTTTGGACTTGGTTGATTACAATATTGATCATAGAACAATTAAATAAACATTAGCAGGTCAGTATTCAGACCAGGGGCAAGCCTTTATTTTTAAAACACTATCTGTAACAGTTTAAAAAGTATGAAGGGGATTTACAGGACCACTGACCAGCACAGTTAAAGTGCCTGGTGTTCGCCGCTTTAACTTTGCCTGAGATATTCAATTCCAGGGCCATATCCAGACCCCAGCATTGAATATCGGGGTTATGCCATTGCGATCTTGCAATCTGGTCAGCAGCAATAGTCAGCCATTGACCAGATTGCAAAACTGGTTATAGTTAGGGTGGACATTCAGCCAGTCAGGGTAAACTAGGCAGCAGCTGAATTTCACTGCTGCCCGGTTGCCATGCAGTGCCACCCCCAGAATGCCCTGACACTAAGCACTTAGTGTTGGGGTATTTAGCAGCCCTTAACCATAGATATCTCAGTGAGCAGCATCAATGCAGTTTGCAGAAGCACAAACAGCATAAATGCCTAATATTCAATAGTGCTATCCGGATAGTTGGCAATGCTGAATATATGCAGATTGTGTTTACTGCTTGTAGCCATATGTCTAGTGGCAATACTGAGCCACTGTGAGGGTAATTCTATAATCTTGCATTCAGGCAAATCGCATTGCCACGTGCGTATTTGGAGCCTATTCTATAACATTAAGCACACATAGGCTTAACCTTATAGAATATGGGTGTACTTATGCACCTGAGTCTAGTTGCTGCAGTTACACCTGCTCTAGAGCAAGCACGTAAATCATAATATTCCATAACTGACATGCGTAGATTTAGGCCCCACCTATGTTCCACCCATACTCTGATCCCTTGCAGACCCCAACTGAACATATTTACAATGGGACTTACCCATGCGCTTGCAGAACAGCAACCACCCAAAATGCATGCATAGGTGCCCACTCACATGCATAAATCCTTTAGAATAGGGTCTTATGCACATTTCAAACATGTACTTCTCTGTGCGCCCAATATAGAATAAGCCCCTATACGTATAGCTGAGAAGTTTAAGTTAGGGCTGCTTTTTTGCAAGCGTAAATTAAACAACTTAGGGGTATGTTTACTAAACTGCGGTAATCGTGAAACATTTGCTTCTCACAATCAAAGAACATAGTCTCAAAATGGGCCTGCACCTTAATGTAAAGAAGACAAAGATCATGACAACTGGCATAATCAACAGGTTCATCGTTGAAGGAGAAGAAATTGAAATTGTGAACAACTTTAACCTACTTGGATCAACTATCAATAAAGAAGCAACAAGCAGTCAAGAAATCAAACGACGCACTGCTCTTGGCAGAATGGCTATGAAAGACCTAGATAAGATTCTCAAGAGCAGAGATGTCTCTCTCCATACAAAGATTCGACTTGTTCAAACCATGGTATTTTCAATAACATCATATGGATGTGAAAGCTGGACAGTGAAAAAGATAGACAGGAAGAAAATTGATGCCTTTGAATTATGGTGCTGGCGGCGAATACTGTGTATACCATGGACTGCCTGAAGAACAAACCAGTCGGTACTAGAGGAGATCAAACCTAAGCTTTCTTTAGAAGCTCAGATGACAAGACTTCGACTTTCATACTTTGGACACATCATGCGAAGAGAGAGATCATTAGAGAAAGACATCATGCTTGACAAGATAGAAGGTCAACGCAAAAGAGGAAGGCCAGAAATGAGATGGATCGATACAATAACAGCAGCTATGGGTACCAGTCTGTCAACAATGAGCTGCCTGACTGAAGACCGAACACAATTTAGGATAGCTATCCAGAGGGTCGCCATGAGTCGACTCCGACTCGATGGCACTTAAGAACAACAACAATGTAACGTTAACGATCGTAAGCACAGCATAACGCGCGTTATGCTGCGCTTACGATCGTTAACGTTACATAACGCGCGTTATGATGCGCTAACGATCGTAAAGCCCCGCCGCGCAGTAAAACAACGCAGAAGGAGGAGAGAGGGCAGAGAGAAGGGGGTCAGTGGGCGGAGAGTGGGCGGGGAGAGGCTCCCCTCACACTAATGCGCTGAATTTCAGGGCTGAATTCCAACGCAAATGAAAACCTGCCGTTAAAGGCACATTACAGGGGAGAGAAACCATTTCAGTGTCAGCAATGTACAGCCCAGGCAGGGAAACAAAAAAAAAGTGATAAGTGTGATACATGTGCACAGAACAAAAGGGCACATAAACACTGAAAATGACCCCAACAAACTGGAAAAATCCATAACCAAGCTGGCCAATAGTGGTATCAATGAGAAACATCAACCCCCCCCCGAGTAAGCTCCATAGAACAGATATAAATCGTGGAAGGGTCTATACTCCATCCCCATACAAGGTGAATGGGCCCACAGTGAAATAGCGCTGCTCAGGGTTTTCCCCACCATCGTACAGGGTTCCTATGGTGTGCACATGTCCCGCAGCATCAGGGCGAGCATGTCGGAATGGCAACTGGACAGATGCCGGAAAAGGGGATACAGAGGGCCGCAGGCGGCACATGCTGTGGTGGAGCTGGGCCACAGTGCGGACTAGGGTGATGCCTAGGTGGCCCATATGAATGCTGAAACAGTGGAGCAGCCAGACAGCAACTGCTGAAGGCCCAACATGGGCACGAGTGTGTTTCCCAAAGTGTCACAGAGGATAATACCCAACAGCTACCACCAAGGGCACGGAACATTGGCAGGCGGGGCTGGGGGGAGCGTGGACGTCGATGCAGGCACCCCTACCCCAGAACTCGCACCATAGACAGCCGCCTACCTGCACACTGGATGGCCTGAGACTGCGCACCACCAGCTCCACCAGCAGAAGGGCATGTCAGCATGGTGGCTGAGGGATACTGGTGGTGGAGGGGGCAGTGGCAGCTGGCCAGAGCAGACCGTGGCCTAGCCCTGTGTAGGTGGGTGCCATGCACTGCAACAGACAGGCCCTGTCTGACCAACAGTCATGGTATCACCAGGGAATGCACCATCTCTGTGATAACATGGTGGTGCAGTGCACAAAACCAGTGTATTCAGAAGCAGAAGGTCACAGGTTCAAATCCTAGCTGTGGTTTCCGCCAACCCAGTCCTCATATTTTACCCACTACTATAACGTGCTAATACAGAGAGAACCTTTCTTGCAGATGACATAAACATTCCCAAAACACCTACATTTTACCCTACAGAGCACAGACACCATAAACATGCACATTACCTAGAGCAGAGCCTCCCAAATGCAGTCCTGGAGGGCCAAACACCATTCAGGTTCCATGCTGCCTCTGATAAAGATGCCTGTGCTGTATTTCTATGTGCCACCCCCATGGTATGCAGATGTATCTCATGCATATTCATGAGGGACAGCATGAAAACCCGAACAGTGTTTTGCACCACAGGACTGGAGTTGGGAACCTCTGCCGTAAAGCAGCAGCCAACAGGGGCAGACACACCCGCACCCACAGGCCCCATTATCCAAAGCCTCCTGGAGAGGCAGGACTTTGGGCTCTGCGTGCATCTCCCAATACTAGCACTTGCATACTTTAGTAATGCCACCCTAAACCTGGGAATATGGTACACATCTATCAAAAGGTTGCTATGAGTACTGGCAAATAGCAATTCCTAGGTTAAGTACAATTTTCGGAGTGAGCTGCATCATAGCAACCTTTCTGATGTCTGTGGAGTGTGCTACAGGTCTTGTGTCTGACAGTGTTTACCAATCTGGGGAGTGACTCCTACAGTATTGCGTACCATAGCCATGCCTGCACTGTGCCCAGGACTGGTGTGGTGGCCTGAGCTGCCCAACACCTCTATAGTTGCACAATGCTGGCATAGGTGTGGGGAGTGTGTGTCTGTCTATCCAGTGTGTGGTGGCTGCCAACACCCTCCACAGCTCACACTGCTAGCACTGTTGCCAGTATTGGCCTGCCAATGTGCATAATGAGGAGCAAGGTACTGTGGGAATAGCCTGGATAGGGTGGCCTGGCCTGGCCACATCTGCACAGGGCATAGGGCAATGGCTCGGACATTGTAGTGCCCGGTACCACCTGCACGGACAGGGTGGCCATAGCATGTCCTGCTGGGAGGTGACTCTCACCCTGACTGAGCAGTGACCATGGCATGGCTAGGTTCCCCCATAGTGTTATATAGCATTTCTCTCATTTGATATTTATGGGTTTTCATTTGGGGCCCAATTACTGACCTATCTGCTTGGTGTGTATGCTGATATCCCCGTTCTGGGTACATGCATCTCCTCCAGGACCATGCACTATGGACTAGCTGGCGGACTGTCTGCAGCTAGTATGTGTCTTGCTGGAACACCTTGCAGGGTGCAGTGGCTGGAGGCTTGCTGCTGGAGAATATCAGATAATGGTTGAGGGAAGCTGAGCATTTCCAGGCCTGCCGTCTGTCTGCTATTGCGTTATGGATGTGTACTGCTCTGTCTGTTCCCCAGCAGGACAGGGGTTGCTGGTCCCCTCTACTGCTGCCATTGCAGTGAGGTAGACTGTGGATCTATTGGTGGGTGATCCTGTTTCCCACCCTGTGCCCCAGAGGGTGAGTTGTGTGGTGGTACATGATCTGCCCATGGGTCCATACACCCCCCCCCCCTTCACCTACAGCAGGTAACCATGGCACCAACACAGGATATGCACTATTCTGGGTGCATCATCGCCCATAGGGACTAGACATGACCGTGACATGCAGCAGGGCACAGATGTATCCTAGGTGTGTTTAACGGAACTACCTATCACACACTGATGGGGACCTGCAGCATGGCGTAGTTCAGCCATGAATGGTGCTGTGGACCTGGTGCTGGGTGCCCCACCTCAACCTTAGGGTGGGCACAGTACCCGCACAATGTGACTGTCTGTGGCTACTCTGTGGCAGTACCACACACGGTCTGTTCCCCCTACCTGGCCGAGGTGCTGTGGGGGTGCATACCCAATCTTGTGCCCATTTGTCGACTGATGATTTGCATGTGCAGTGCATCATGGGTACGGGTGGGTTAACCCTATCCTGGTAACCACAGCATACAGTTTGTGTGGTGACGTGCAGTCCTGCAGCCAGCCAGGGCTTTGTTCACAGCCTTATAAGGTGTCCTATAGGGGACATTATAGGGTGCCTTGGCGGACAGTGCACTTTCTAATGTGCCCTATGGAGTGCGTTATGGGGTGCCTTATGCGGCACCTTATGTTATGCCACTGTGAGGGTGTGTTTGCTGGCAGCACAAATTAAAATACATGTCAAATGCCTCACCAATCACAACTTTAACGTAAAGGGTGCTGCCTCAGCCAGCCTTATACATTAGGCCCACTGGGGAATCAAACCCATGAACCCTGTACCATCCGTCAGTGTTGTAACCATTGTGCTACAGCTCTGTTGCTGTGATTGAATGCCTGCGCGCCTTCTTAAGATTAACACGCGGTAACGTGCCCTGTAGCACTCGTTAATTTATGGTGCCTTTTAACGCGCGTTCTCGGCGCGTTCTCGGCAACGATGTACCGCCCATGTCCTTATTTGGGATTTCTGTCTCTAACGCAGCTCCTAACGCGAATCGCACTAACGCAGTTTAGTAAACATACCCCTTAGCTTTATAAATAGCAGTTGAATATTGCTGCTATATGAATAGTTAGGCAAAATGTCCTTCCTCCATCCCAGCACTAACTGCATAGTGCCAGTTAGGCCGGGGTATTAATTTTCATACGAATGGAAAAATCAATGAAAATTGTGATTTTCAGTTCATCACATTATCAATTAACTGAGTATGTATACTTGGAAAATTTGCATGAATCACCCTTCATGAACTCTGTTTTAGGTGTGCATACTTGCATGGTCAGATACATTGGAGTCAATCTGGGAGAAAGAAGAGGTCAAGAAGGGGTGGTCAGCAGCCAGCAAGAGGCACTTTAGCCAATCATGCTGCAAATTCTTAACAGATAACCAGAGAAAAGTATCCCTGCCTGAGCTCTGCATATCACATTGATGATGAGGCAACAACAGGGTTGTAAAACGTTGCCTAGTACAAGCCCCAGAGAACCATTTTGTCTCTCACTTTCAGAGATTGAGGAAGGAGTGCTGTCTAGGATTTAGGACTGAAAAGAAGAAACAAATAATTTGGCTATGTCTGGCTGGAGTTTAGGATTGGAAAGGAGAAAAAATAGCAGCATGGTTAGGGCTATCTGAGATTAACAATTGGAAAGGAGAAAAAAACATAGACAGTTTCAAGTCAGACTTTGAGCCACTGAGAAGGGAGTGAAGTCTGGTGCTTGCTTACAACTTGAAAGCCCAAAATAAAAGATTCAGAAAGATGCAGAAAATTTCAGAAAAAGCCCAACTTGAGAGTGTTCTTGCTTCTATTAGTGTTGTGGTCTCTACTTTCACAACTAAGTACCTGAACATTTTTGTAAGGCAGGGAGTATCTTTACAGTGTCCCATTTCAGTAACTTTTATTCCTAAGCATTGGTGGAAGAAACTATGCTGTGCTGAGCTATATGCTTTTATTTACGTATACACACAGCTAGTGGCTGGTGGAAGAAAAGGTTACTATATCTAAATCTATGAATTCCATGCTTATTGCTAAACATAAAATATCAAGTCACTAAACCAAACCTAAACCTAAGATACAGTAAAATATTTTTTGCAACAATCTTTTTCACCCATTGTTTGTCACAGCAACTGTGGAAGTGGGAGCAGGGCCATTTTGTCCACTAGGTGAACTAGGCAGTTGCCTAGGATGGCAGATCCTGGTAGGTTACATGTCTACCTCCGCCCCATGAAGTGGCATCTAAACTGCTGCTTCAGCGCCGCAGCAGGCTTTAAAATGCTTGAGCACATACATGTAGTTATGGCCTGCTGCTCTTGCCCCCTTCAACGGGAAGCTGAGTCTGAGGAAGGCAGGAGCAACATGCCATAATCGCACATGCACGTGGGCCTTTAAGACCTGATGTGGCACTGAAGCAGCAGCTCAGCTGCCACTTCAGCATAAGAAGGGATTGCCGTGCCACCCTCCCCTCCCAGATAAGAAGATGAATGCGGGGGGAAAGGGCTGTATGGTAGGTCAGGTGGCATCACAATCATGAGGGACAGCATGGAGGGTCTGCCTAGGGCAGCAGAACCCTCAGGCAGGCCCTTGATATATCTGTTCTATTCCATATTCATCAAATACAGTCAAATAAAAAAAACTAAAAGATAAATAAAAAGTTAAATAAAAACTAAAAGAAACAGGTAACTCCTACTCCCCAGAGTTGGGAATCTAGTCCCATAGAAGCACAAGCTGGAAAAATACATCTCCCCCTACTTTTGAAGAGTGTCAGCACACAGATCAAGTAAGTGGACAGTGCAGGTCCTAGCCCAGCTAGGATCGGTGACTCTTGGCATAGTAGTTAAGGCAGTGCACTTGGAGTGACAGTATACCAGGGTGACATATGCCTGTTTGGTGGGGCAGGATGCTAAAATAGACAAGAAGTGATGGTCCCAAGGGCTGGGAACCCAGTCTCATAGGAACTATAGCCTAGCAAACAAATCCCCCATCTTCCAAGTCCTTTGAAGAGTATCAGCAGGAAGGCTGCATAACTGAGAAATGCAAGGTCTACCCTAGGCTCGGCGGGTGATATCAGCACAGCACCTGAGGCAGCACACTCAGGGTGATGGCACCCCAGGCAGTAAAGGCCTTTTGGATGTGACAGAGTACTAAAAGACACAATAGTCCCTGGTCCCAGGGGTTGGGAATCCAGCCTCATAGACAGCCATTCCATCCCCTTTTTCATTTGGTTGCTCTTCTCTGTATCTTTTCTAACCCTGCTATATCTTTTTTGAGATGCAAAAAAACAGAATTGTATACAATACTCAAGGTGCAGTTGCACCATAGAGCAATAAAAATGGCATTATGATATCCTTTGTTTTATTTTCTATTCCTTTCCTGATTCCTAACATTCTGTTTGCTTTGGAATTACAGAGCTTAAAAGGGAGAGAGGAGGCATTGCGGGTTAAACTAGAAAGAGGGAAAGAGAAATCTATTTGCATTGGTGTGATATACAGACCTCCCTCACAAGAGGAAGAGGTGGACAGAGAGTTAATTGAAGACATACGCAGCATTGCTAGGAAAGGGGAAGTGCTACTGATAGGGGATTTCAATATGACAGATGTTGTTTGGCACATTCCTGCTGCAGTATCATCTAGAAGTAAGGAGATCCTGGATTCTCTACAGGGAGAACTATTCAGGCAATTGGTAACAGACCCCACACGTGAAGGGGCCATACTGGACTTGGTGCTTACCAATGGCGAAAGTGTTTCTGATGTTGTAGTGGGAGATCATTTTGCATCCAGTGATCACCAGATGGTGTGGTTCAGTATTAGGACTAGGGCTGTTAGAATCCATTCCAAGGTGAGGATCTTAGACTTTAGGAAGACTAACTTTGCGAAGATGGGCCAATACCTCAGGGAGTCGTTAGTGGGATGGGAACAGCTGGGGGATGTAGAAAAACAGTGGGCAAAACTGAAAGGGGGTATTTTAAGGGCAACCAACCTTTTTGTTAAAATGGTAAATAAAGGCAAAAGGAACAGGAGACCGCTATGGTTTTCGAAGGAAGTAGCTGAAAAAGTGAAGAAAAAGAGGGAGGCCTTCATGAAATACAAGAGATCACAGAGAGAGGAAGATAGGCATCTGTATTTGGAAAAACTTAGAGAAGCTAGCAAAGTAGTCAAGAAGGCAAAGATTCAAAAGGAGGAGGAAATAGCCAATGCAATAAAATGGGGGGATAAGACATTTTTCAGATATATTAGTGAGAAGAGGAAGTGCAAAAGTGGTATTGTCAAACTCAAGTGTGCAGGGGGGGAATATGTAGAAGCTGATAAGGATAAAGCGGAATTGCCTAACAAATATTTTTGTTCTTTGTTCACAGATGAAGAACCAGGAGCAGGACCTCAGAAAACACCCACAAATAAGAACAGAAGCGAGGGACATCTTGAACAATTTTCAGAAGACTGTGTTCGTGAGAAACTAGCTCAACTTAAAGTAGACAAAGCGATGGGACCGGATGGGATACACCCTAGAATACTGAGGGAACTTGGGGACTTTCTAGCAACTCCACTGACTGACCTTTTCAATGCCTCGTTGGAGTCGGGAGTGGTGCCAAAGGACTGGAGAGAGGCTCATGTGGTGCCTTTACAGAAAAGCGGAAGTAAGGATGTGGTTGAAAACTACAGACCGGTTAGTTTAACTTCAGTGGTGAGTAAATTATTGGAAACGCTGCTGAAAGAGAAAATAGTGAGGTTTCTGGAGTCCAGCGGATTACAGGATCCGAGGCAGCATGGATTCACCAGAGGCAGGTCTTGTCAGACAAATCTGATTGATTTCTTTGACTGGGTGACCAGGGAGTTGGACCGAGGGAGAGCTCTAGATGTGGTGTATTTAGATTTCAGTAAAGCCTTTGACACTGTTCCTCACAGGCGACTTATAAACAAACTGAGCACCCTAGGGATGGACCCTAAAGTTACTGCTTGGGTTAGAAATTGGTTGGGTGGGAGGCGACAAAGAGTACAAGTAAATGGAGCTCACTCTGAGGAGAAGGATGTTACCAGTGGTGTGCCCCAGGGATCTGTCCTTGGTCTGATTCTTTTTAACATCTTTGTTAGTGATATAGCGGAAGGGCTGTCGGGTAAGGTTTGCCTCTTTGCAGATGATACCAAAATCTGCAATAGAGTAGACACCCAGGAAGGTGTAGATAACATGAGGAGGGATCTAGCTAAGCTTGAAGAATAGTCTAGAATTTGGCAGCTGGGATTTAATGTTAAAAAATGTAAGGTCATGCATTTGGGCTGCAGCAATCCAAGGGAGCAATACAGTATAGGAGGTGAAGTACTTTTGTCCACTAAAGAAGAGCGGGACCTAGGCGTGGTTGTGTCTGATGATCTTAAAGTAGCTAAACAGGTAGAAAAGGCGACGGCAAAAGCTAGAAGGATGCTTGGGTGCATACGGAGAGGAATGGCTAGCAGAAAAAAGGAGGTGATAATGCCTCTGTATAAGTCTTTGGTGCGACCTCATTTGGAGTATGGTGTGCAATTCTGGAGACTGCACCTTCAAAAGGATGTGAACAGGATGGAGTCGCTGCAGAGGGTTGCTAATAAAATGATTAATGGGCTTCATTATTAAGCATATGAGGACAGACTTAAGGATCTTAATATGTACACCTTAGAGGAAAGGCGAGATAGAGGTGATATGATTGAGATGTTTAAATACCTCCGTGGCATAAATGTTTAGGGAGAGAGCCTCTTTCAATTGAAAGCAAGTTCTGCTACGAGGGGACATGGGATGAGGGTGAAGGGAGATAGATTCAGGAGTGATATGTGGAAATATTTCTTTACAGAAAGAGTAGTGGATCCGTGGAATAGTCTCCCAGTGGAGGTGGTAGAGATGAGGACAGTAACTGAATTCAAAAAAGCATGGGACCAACACAGAGGATCTCTAAAGGTAAAAAGTGGACTGTTGTAGTTGTTGTTATGGAAGGACAGACTAGATAGGCCATGTGGTCTTTTTCTGTCATCATGTTTCTATGTTTCTATGTTTTTTGGCCACCACCACACACTGAACAGAAGAAACTGGGATGACAGCCAAAAAATTCACTATGCTAGAATTTAACTTTCAAAAAGGAGTCTATGATAAAATGAGGAAAATGGTTAAGAAAAACCTAAATGGAGCAACTGCAAAGGTTAAGAGTTTACATCAGACCTGGGCATTATTTAAAAATACTAACTTGGAAGCCCAGATCAGATGTATTCCACAAAATAAGAAAAGTGGAAGGAAGGCCAAATGACACCAGCATGATTTAAAGGTGAGGTCAGGGAGGCTGTTATAGCTACAGTGGTAGTAAACATTATTGGCACCCTTGCATTTTAGGTATGTTGTGTACAATATCTTGAGAATTAATTAGAAATATTCCAAATATATGTCATCATAATATTTTAATAGTATTTTCAAAGGTATACAACAAAAAAAGATGTCTCTACAACTTAGATGTAGTAATTTCTGAGAAAAAAAACAAAAGGATATTACCTGGACAGGATTAATGGCATGCTTCACTAATTTGGTTGCGTAACTCTTAGCAGTGATGAGAGCCTCCAAACATTTCTTGTAGCCATTTATAGGTTTTGTAAATCTGTCTGCTAGTACTTTCTCCCACTTTTCAACTGCTATTTGTTAAAGCTCATGAATGTTTCCAGGATTCCCTTTACCAATGGCAGATTTCAGCTCTTTCCAAAGGTTCTCAATTGGATTGAGATTGGGACTCATTGCTGACCAGTTTAAAGCAATCCATTTGTTCCTTTTTAACTATTCTTTTGTACTTTTGAGGTATGTTTTGGGTCATTGTCCTGCTGGGGGACCCATGATATTCAAACCGCGCTGATGAAAAAGAGTGCGGTATAGAAGAAATACAAATAAATAAATAAAATAAAATAAACCAGACCTAGCTTTCTGATACTAGGTAGCACATTTTGCTCCAAAACATCTTGGTAGTCCTCTGACTTCATGATTCCTTTAATACATTCCAGGCTTCCAGTTCCTGAGGCAGCAAAACAGCAAAACTGTAGGAAGGGTGCTTTTTTTCCTTATAAGCTTTATTTCTTCACCTATAAATGTATCGCTGATCTGCATTGCCAAAGAACTTGAGTTTGGTTTCATCTGTCCATGGAACATTTTCCCAAAAGGACTGTGATTTCTTAAGGTAGGTTTTGGCAAAGATCAGGCATGACTTTTTATGTCTGTATTTGAGCAGTGGGATTCTCCTTAGCCTTCACCCATGAAGTCCTTTTTCTTTAGTGCACGGCATATGGTAAGGGTTGAAACCAGATTGCTGCAGGTCGGTCTTAAGATCTTTGGATGATGTACATGGTGTTTTTCCAACAGTTCGCACTAACCTTTGAAGACTTCTTCCTACCAAATCCTGGGAGGTTCTTGACAGTTTCATGAGCAGAAAACTTAATAACATTGTGAACTGTAGACACAGGAATCCCAAGGTCTTTGGAGATGGTCTTCTACCCTTTTGAAGTTGGATGTTTGGTGATAATGGCTTTTCTGATGGTCTCCAGAATCTCTCTTGCCTTCACCATTGTGAAAATGAAACAGAGAGTGAATGTGGCCATTTCAAACATTAGAGCCATCATTCATTGGTTGATTCAAGTTATGCGAGTACTGACAATTGATCATAGGTGTGTAATTTTACTGCAGTGGGAATGTGGTTCTTCTGTTCAAACTGATTTGAATTGTTTATAAGGGTGCCAATAACCATGTCCTCCAAAATGCAGTCACCCAGAGGTAATTACAAATGAATCAATATTATGAAAGAAAACCCTCCCGAATCAAGGCAGATTCATATAATATTTTTGTTGGATCCACAATCATGAGAGGACATTGTCTCTCTCGCAGGACTGCTATATACATTTTACTCATTCATAGTAACAAAGAAAAACAGCAAACTTATCTGTTGTGCCATGACCAGTCCAGTTCATTGGCAAGTCCAATTCATTGGCTGTAATCCCCGCACATGACGTGCACATTTCTGGCTGCAAAACAAACTCTACTTCAGGTGCAGTGGGACAGCAAAAGCCTGTTCCTAAACTTTCACCGAAAGACGCCAAAAACCTAAAGGCCACCCAAACTTATCCATGTATGAATGTCTGCTCTTGCTAGACACTGGCTGATTGAACAACACGTCAATCTTCAGAACCACCAATCAAGTAAGGGAAACCCCCAAAGCATCATGGATGCCCTCACTCAATTGGATAAGAGCTAGAACAAACTCGTCCTGTCAATTTCCAAATTCAAACCCTTAGGGCTAACAGTGTCCAGCTTAATTATCCAACTTTGTTCTAGCCATTGTAATTTATTCAATCTGTTGCCGCCTCGAGGATCATCAGGGACATGATCAATAATCCACCACCACAGATCACTGAACGTGTGTTGCATAGTGAGGCAGTATTCCATAATTGGAGCAGAGTGGACATTCTAATGCGAGATGAATGTTCTCCCAAGCACAATTTAACAATGGAAGTAGTGCAATCAATCTATAACAAATTGCATGGACAACATATTGCATATATCACATAGCTAGATAGACAAGTAGTGCACCACCTCATAAGGTAAGTGCGGCCACTTTAGCTAACCAGTCAACAGTAATATTCAGTCGCTGGCCAGATAGCTAAATTGACTAAAGTTAGGCCAGCCTTTTTTCAGCCTAACTTTAGCCAGTTTTGGTTAACCAATTAATGGCTGAATATCACTGCTGACCAGCTAACCTATGTCATTGCCCCTGCTCGGCCTCCAGAACACCCTGATACTAAGCAGTTAGAGTTGGGGTGTTCAAATTGGGTAGTAGGGGATATTCAGTGGCACTAACCACTTTAGTGTCCCTGAATATCCTGCTGAATGCGGTTTAACCAGTTAGCAGACCACTTTGAATATGCTCCTTCTGTGTTTTTTTTTAAATGAAGTAATTCTGTGCTTCTAAGAGTGATTAAATGTTTGCTAAAGCCTAGACTAAACTGTGTTTAGAGAGAAATGTTTGCAAAAGGGATTATTTGATTGTGAGAAGGTGTGAGAGAGCTGTGTTGTTTGATTCCTACCCTCCCTTCCTATCTCCCACCTACTCCAGAAACATTCTCTGATAAACAGGCTGCTACCCCAATTAAGAAGTTAGAATGTAAATTTTTCACAAGAGTCAATGAGCATTTCACATCAACAAGTGAGCAACTCCAACCTTAGTATTAGATTAATTGTAGTCCAACATAAAATAAACCAAGTAAATTTAAGGACATTACATTTAACTAGGCATTCCTATTCCCCTTAACTCTTTTTTTTGTATTTATGCATTTTACAGAAAAAAAAACAAGTGCAAACAAGCATCACTTGTGGAAAACAAGGATACTAAGTGAAATAACACAAAAAAAGGATAAAGCTCCTTTTAGTAAATTCAAAGGAAAAACCTTCAGTATCCTACCCCAGCCTACAGGGAGTATTCCAAAGGAAACAAAAAAAATACCAGACATGAAGGAAATAAGCAGCATCTACACAGCCAATATTATTCTACAGCAGTAAGTTCTACTATAGGAGAATTAGGAACCAGGTGAGCATTTAGAAAGGACAAAAGCTAAGAGGGATATAAAAAAACTTAAGAATTGGAAAAATACTTAACTAAACATTTGCAGGGATATTTAAGAAAAAATGAAGCACCCAACTGACTCTAGGCCGAAGAAGAAGAAACTCCCTCCTTCAGTGTTGGGTCTCTTGAGCCAGGTCAGGAAATGTCCAAACCAGACAACCCCAAAACCGAATATTTCTTTTCCTAAAGAACATCTGTAAGAACCAGTCTCTATCCAAGGACAAGGCAAACTGGACCAAACATGTAGCAGGAGTAACATCATCAGCAGATGAATTCTCCAATATCGCCAAAACATTCAGTTTCTCAAATTGCTAGGGACCCGTCCCCTCCACAGAAGAGGGAGCCTTCTTCCCTTACAGCAAATAATATACTTTAGTTACTGGAGGATAAGTTTCAGGTGGAACACCCAGTACTTCTGCCAAATAGGACTTAAACATTTCCCGAGAAGATATAACCTGAGTCTTGGGAAAAGTAATTAAACATAAATTCACAATCCTCGAGACATTTTCCAAATACTCAAGTCTAGGCTTAACATATGTTACGTCGTTAACCACAGATTTAGCACACTTCTCTACTTGTTCAGCCCGAACTGACACTTCATTCAAGGATACTTGCAATTTGGAAATCTCTGACATATTCGTGGCACACTAATCTTGAGTGGCCAAGTTGTTTAATGGTACCCACAAATAGTCTCGAGAGTGATCTGTTCGGGGCGTGGAAGAAAAGTCTCAATCGATATCCCAGCAAAGCATCTCTGCAGCTCTGCCATACTCACCTGCTCCAACTCCAGCTCTGCAACTCCTTGAAACTCTGAGGGGACACTGTCAACGTGATGTTCCCATGAGGAGTCTACACTCTCCACGTCACTTCCTGGAGCCTTCGCCTTAGAATTGGCCAGTGCACCAACAGTAGCCTCAACAAGACTCCGGCTCTTTAGACTCAGAGCGGGGTCCACCAACCTCAGAGGACACCATGTCACAGTGGGGGTGAGGTCTATCCCCGAAGAGGATGCTGAGCCTAACTGCTCCAACATCCCACTAGCCAGGGTTAACACCCTTCCTGAAGTGGTCGGCAATGACAACTCATGAGGATGAAGAAAGGCATCCAAAGGCCCCTTAGGTAAATCAGTGGAAGGTATACAGCTATCCTGAGGCTGCTTAGCCAATTTACCTTTGCACTTCCCCATAGGCAATCTCGTGAGCTCCACTCAGACTCTGCATGCAGCCATCTTGACATCCCTCCTCCCCTTAAGGGGGGCATTCCATGCAGCATTTAGCAGGGATGAATGTCTGGTCTGGATGTACATCCCAAATGCTTATGCCTGATGCTGAACCCAAAGCTTCCCGCACATACACAAGAGATGTGCAGGGAGTTCTCGATCAAGGTGGGAGTGGGAGGGCTGGAGGAGGAGTGTGGGCAGGGTAAAGGATGTTAAGGCCAGGGTTTCTACCTAGGGCAGCAGAAACCCTTGGACCGGCCCTGGTTGTAAGTATGCACTCATTCCAGGGAGGTCATTGAGTGGAATCAATGGAGACCAAAGTGGCAGACCCGGAGAAGCTGAAAAAAGCAGAGAGTTATATAGAGAAAACTTCAAGGATATAGTAGAAGAGTCCCATACAAGGTTGGCAACCTTTGTGCTGCTTTGGAGGAGTAAGGTCACCTGAAAAGCAATTGTCACTTTGCTGAGGAAGAAAATTATTCTGTAACTGGGACCTATCCTCCAAGTGCACTAAGGATGTGCCTGTAGGGAAGTATGCCCAGGGGAAAACGTTAGGGCTGCTATTGTAGATGGCAACTTAGTCATTAGAAATATAATAACTGGTGATTGTTGGGCATGAGATTCAAGGTCAGATTTAGGATGCTGGCACCCTGAGGCAGGACTGGAGAGTGGTTGGGAGGGGAAGTTTCTCCCCAGAAATCATAGAGTATGATCCTAAAGCAAGTGGAATCAGGTTCTTGTTTAACCAAAGTTTTTGGTGTTTTCAAATTTGGCATCATAGGCAGTTGCCTATACTGCCTATGCCTAAATCTAGGCCTGATGAGGATTGCTTGATATCTTGCATGCCTGGTTTGAAGATTGCAGACCTCACATATCACTTAGAAAGGATCTTAAAGAGTACTGGAAAGAAGTCAGCTGTTGTGGCGTATGTGGGTGACCATGGCATAAAACGGTGTAGAAGGAAAGTTCTGGAGATTAAATGTGGGATTTTAGGTAGTAATTGAAAGCCAGAACCTCCAGGACACATTCTCCAGAATGCTTTTTGATCCATGCACATGACTGCAAAGACAGGATGAGTTCAGGAGTCTCAATAGAAGAGATGATGGTACAGAGAAAAGGACTTTAGCTTTGTTAGGAGCTGGGGAGCATTGTGGGGAAGGATAAGCCTCTTCTGAAGGGATGGGCTGATTCTTAACCAGAGTGCCACTGGTGTCCTGAGCTTCAGAGACAGGAAGACACAAGTTCAGGAAACTACATTCAGGCACCCAGAGGAATCAGAGGAACAGATGGAGACTCATGTCTCCAAGATGGTGCCACCAAGAACCATATTTCCTATTCCAATCTGGGAGCCAGTAGATAACTCTGAGCTTGAGCTGGCAGCAGAGTCTACATACCATTCTCCCAAGGCATGATACCTCCACTGATAGAATGAAAGAATTTGGCCTAGTGGTTAGATTAGGGGGCTGAAAACCAGAAAACAAAAGGTTCATATCTTGCTTCTTCCACTGACACTCCTTGTGATCTTTGCAAGTCATTTGACCATTACCTCAGGTACCATCTGGATTGTAAGCCCTCTGGGGTGAAGAGCAACCTACTGTACATTAATTATAACTCTCCTTGAACTGAAGACTGGAAAAGCAAGTAACTAAATCTAAAACCTAAATCACATCCTCCTGGGACAACTGCATAGCTGTATATAGACATGTAGTCTTCAAGGTCTCAAGGTCTAAAGCCTTGCCAAAAGGGGCTGTATCTGCAGACCCATTGGATGGAGGCATTGTGGAAGACCATTGACAATGTGGTAAATGGGTTGAATAAACAGTGTGATTGGCAGCACTGCTACCTGGGCAGACTGACAACAGCCATTTCAGATCTGTCTCTCACCCTCTTTCACACCCTGTGACCAGCAACCCCCTTATCTAGCTTATCTAGCATGTCTTCTGAATCTACATCATAGGGACTCTTCACAGAAGCCAAAGCATCACCAGAGGGAGAGGACTTGGAGACAGACATTCAGTGGGGAACAAGAAGCCTCTTACTGCACAGCATAGGAAAACAGCCAATAGTCCATGAGTTTCTCCATGATATTTCACTTTTGAAAGTCTAGGTCAGTGTCTTTTGCACCTTTGGATTGTTGGGAACAGGTACATAGGTCCCACCATGGATCCTCTTCCCTGTGTACTGCCTTCTACTGCATTTCTGAATGATAGCCATGGGGAGGGAAATAATAATTAAACCCTGTGGAATGCAAGCAAACCCATAGCAACAAACTATCTGCAGGCCTGCTTTGAAAACTGAAGCTGTAACCGGGAAGCAGGTGTATTCTACCCATTGGAAAGTACATGTGGTGCTTTTATAATAAAAGTCTTGCATGCACTTTGCTGTCTTGCCTTCATTCCCGCCCTGACCACACTCAAATTTTGGTGCAGGTAGAAGTATGCACTCTGCCATCTAAGTGCATACTTTTAACAGTGTGCATGGAGGTGGAAAGCACAATACTAAAACTTCGCTTTTATCCAAGTGAATACAAGTTTATCCATGTAAAATCCTTTGATTACTGCCATTATGTTGCCTTATACATTCTCCACTATCTGTTTTACTGTTTGACTTTTGTGTTGTATATACCATTACTAACAGTGTTTCAATCAAGTTTATCAATACAAGGGTTTGGCTTTGGCATTTTTTATTCAGTGGGTTTAGATGTTAAGGGAAGGGCCTTGCCTTACACATCCCTCCTTTCCCAGAGCTGATTGAGAGACTATCAGAGAGGTGAAGGATGTGAAAGAGCCTCCCAAGCCCCTATTGGTCAATTCCTACCATATGAGCAGCAATCCCTTTGTCTAGCACTTCCTCAGACTAGGTTTTTCTGACTCTTCCCCAGGGCTGGCCCATCCACAAGGTGAGCTAGGCAGCTGCCTAGTGTGACTGGTCCAGGTAGGCAGCGGCACACATGGGCAGAGGCAGCAGCAGCAAACATGGATGGCCATGCTGCCCCCTCCCCCACAGCTGTCGCTGATTCTATTTGGGAGGGTGATGGGCAGCGGCAGTATTTCCAAAAGCAGTGGCAAAAACCCACTGCCACTGCTGCTGCCCGCCTTCCCCTACCGAGACAGAATCAGCAGCAGCTGAGGGAGGCAGTGGCACAACTCAGGGGGTGGCAGCTGAGGGAGGTGGCAAGGCTGGCCTTGCTCTTCCCATTAGTAGTTTACAAGAATGGACACTCTAGGCTCATTAAGGGTCTAGTTTAAGGACCCTTGCCAAAGGGCCGGCCTGTTCATTGTGCGAGAATGTTGTTCGCACAGGG
Organism: Ichthyophis bannanicus; assembly: GCA_033557465.1. NCBI lineage: Eukaryota > Metazoa > Chordata > Amphibia > Gymnophiona > Ichthyophiidae > Ichthyophis > Ichthyophis bannanicus. The sequence continues at coordinate 576,815,156 of CM066031.1, forward strand.
CCCCATGCTTCAGGGGGCCCCACGTGAACTTCATTCTCACACAATGGACAGCTTCAGTGGTGAGCCAAGGAAGCCTGCATGAGGCCCCAGCTCCCTCTGCACAGCCGCCAGCGTGAAGAGCGGTGTTTTTCCTCACGCTGGCAGCTGTGCTACTGTGAAGCATGAGAGTGTTGGGAAATGCACTTTAACCTTTCCCGGCATTTAGCGCACTTCACAGTAACACAGCTACCAGCGTGAGGGAAAATGCCCCTCTTCATGCTGGCGGCTGTGCAGAGGTGAGCTGAGGCCTTGCACGGGCTTCCCCAGCTCTCTCTGAAGCAGCTTAGACAGCCGCGGGGCTCTTTGGCTGTTGCCCAGGGGCTTAGGCAATCAATAAGCAAGAGCTCTCCTGTTCTGGTGTGTTGTTGTTTCCATGACAACTGGGGTGTTCAACCTGAGTTCTGTTTGCGATTTACCATGTCCATGTGGTTTTCTTTCAGAGCTTTTTCAGGCTATAGACATCAGACCACAGGATGGTGCCTCCTGACCCTGTGCTTCATCGCCAGGCCCTTGCACTACCCCCTCCCCCTTCTTTTGACATGGTAGATGCACTCCACAATGGCTTTGGTGCTGACCAAACCACAAGCAAAGGAGGGAATGAGGGGTTGGCTTGGCTTGGCTTGGCTTGAGGTGGACCTCCTCTCCTCTCCCCTCCCCACCCCCACATCCACATCCACACCCACACTCACACCCACAACAAAGGTCTTGAAATTTGTTTCCTGCAACCTAAGTGAACAGGAACTCTTGGTGTGTCAGGGTGAGGGGAGGGTCATATCCCTGTCCCCCATGATAGACACCGTGGACAACTTGCCTAATCCCATAGCATTAGCGCCCTATCTCCTATAGTCCTATAGTTAGGGACACACATACTTCTGCATGTGTTTGTTTTGCTGATTTGCATCCCCTACCTAGCTCCTATGCTCTGAGCTGTGCAGGAAGCTGAGCCCATTCCTGGTCATCCCTCTGCATTCTGAACTGGCCAGTTGACCCCTTTCTGTGTGTGCTTAGGGCACATTCTTACTGTACACAGTGAATCTGAAGCCCACAACCGCCCTACTATCATGCTTGTAGCTTTTCTTTTCCTGACACACACTGCGACTGCGCACATTGCACACATGTGCTACAGCCACGTGTTTGCTACTACCACTGCATTAGTGACATGTCTATTGCAGCGATGGTCGCGTACCACAACCCCACTCCTTGTGTCTGCTGTGGCCGCTGGATCTCAATGTGGTTGGAACATGCAATAACCGTCCATTAACCCCATGCTCCCTACTGCACTTTAGTAAACATGCCCCATAGCTATCTTCCTGAGAATGCCATTTAATTCCCCCTGCATGTTTTCAATTTCATTACCAATTTTTCTAGATACCAAAATTCCCAGACCCTCTTAAAGTATCTGACATAGATTGTATGTAAGCTCCATGGATTAGGGTCTGCTCTGTGCAGCACTGTATAAGCTTTTCAAGATATAGAACTAAAAATAATATCATCAAATAGTCACAATGGCATTATTATCTAGGCCCTTATCCTATAAACTAATCAGTATTTTGACACAGACAAGCTAAAAGCCTCTTGTTAACATTGCTACAGTTAATGTTCCAGATGCAACATGCCTCAGTTTTCTAGCAAGCCCTCGCTGCAGAACTGTATGATCACAGACAACCTAATTCCAAGAAAGACGACCACTGCTGATTTCTTTAGATCTGTCCTGTGCACAACCAGAGTTGCCAAGTAGCCCAGTTCCAGGAGTGAGATTTTTTGCCAGTTCTGCTTTTAAATATGCATTGCAATGCAGCATGGTGTTCGTAGTCCCTTATTCTTTCCTTAGCATTTAAAGCGCTCAGTGACAAAGTTCCTCTCTCCTCTCTCGCTATGTGCCCACTAGACTGCTCCGTTCGGTGCTTGGCAATCACCTCTCCATTCCACCTCCCTCCAAGGTTCGTTATGAGCCAACTCGACACTCAGTAATTTTCTGTGTTGTTCCTTCACTCTGGAATACTCTCCCTCTCCATGTGCATCTTGCTTCCACTTAGAAATTATTCCAGACTTGAAGGCATTCCTGTCTGAAGGTGCCTTCGATATTCTGGCGATATGAAGGGTCAGCCTGGCATTCCCATTGCCTCGGTTTTTTTACCTTTGTATGTTTTTCCCCTTACGTTTGTAAGTTCTATCCTTTGTTTCACCCCTTATGTACCTTAGTCGTATGATGTATCTCAATAATAGTCCATGAAATGTGTTTAATTGTTATGGTTTTAAATTTGTTTTGTAAATCGCTTTGCTTTTGATTATAAAGGCAGTATATCAAGTCAAATGACCCCATAAACCCATTTTATCCAGGGGAATCAGTGCTGGAGGTCCTGGACTGGCTTAAAATCTCACTTCTGAAATGGGGTAACTTGGCAACTCAGCAAAACACAACATATTCTCCACAATTCTTCCTTTTTTTCCGGAGGCTGAAGTTGATCAGCAAACTTTAATAATGTTGCCATTAAGTGGAAATAAATGGCAAGCCATAATAGTGTCAGTTATTGACAGGTTGCAGCCAAAATATTTGCAAAATGCAGCCATTTCTTGCCCTACGGGTGGTTTAGTTCCTTAAAAGGAGACTAGGGAAATCTGTCCGCTTTCAGTGTGACGCCGTCTCTCGGTGGTAAAGTGATGTCTCATTTACAGGTTGTGTTTCAGGGCTCTGAAGTGTCTCTGCATTCAGTTATTAACCTGTATCCAGCCCCTGCTGCAACAGCTCCGAAGACTCCTCTGCTCAAGCCTATGCCGGAAGGGTCATGCCTCTCAACTTTCCCCGCACTCCTTTAAATACCAAACTTTTTTTTCTCAAAATGTACCATCCATAATAAATCGATTTGCTTCGACATCATTAATTCTGTAATATTTCTGAGACTAGCACGACGATTCTTTTTATTTTAAATGCTACCTCTAATACGAAAAACAAAGTCTGAAAGTTAACCATTAAATGCTAACTCAGATATCCAAGCAGACCGTCAAATATGTTTTAGCAGTCATTACCGTGTTAACTACCTCTGCTGGGAAAGGCAAGCAGTTCAAACAAGTCTGAACTGGCGACTCTAAAAAGCTTTTTTCTTTTTTCTTTTGCTGAGACAAATTTTATTGGCTCAAAACTAAATATTTGCTCTAAGGACTTTTGGAGGTGTTCGAGAGACTAGATAAAATGTTAGATTAAAGATTTCATTTCCAGCTGTAGCTATATGGAGTTCAGCTGTTTTCTAAAGGCTTTTGGCAAACAGGAAGAATAGTGATTCATGGCAAGATGGCTGTACGGCAGGTTAAACTATAATGACGATAGTACACTTAGACGAAAGTACACTGCACATCTGAAAATAATTTCCAAAAGCTTCTTGGTAAACTGGGCTCTAAGATACCAAGTTCGATTTGAAGTGTGCTCAGAAAAATGTTTTTTTTTCCTCTCTCTCTCTCTCTCTCTCTCTCTGAGGCTGACATTATGCAAGCACATATTATCACTATAGAACTTTGCACTTGAGTGAAATTTGAAGAAAGGTTTTGTGTTTGCTCATGAAAAGAGCTTACAGTGTGTTATGCGCGTTGCCCTTCTGTGGCCCTAATCCACAATTATTCCACTGCGCGCAAAACAGCATCAAATGAATTCGAGTGATTTCCCCAGCCAACAAATAAATAAAGCTGCCAGTGTGATGCTTTTTCGAAGCAGAGCAAATAAATAATACTTAGGATGTCCAATAGACGTCAGATAAAAAGGAGAAACAAACATGGAAAATAAGGTGATACCTTTTTTCTGAACTAACTTAATACATTTTTGGACTAGCTTTGGAAGGTTAAAACCTTCTTCTAGTCCAAGCATGTATTTAGTAAAAAAAAAAAAAAAAGGTATCACCTTATTTTCTGTTTTTGTTCTCCATTAACGTGAACTAACACGACAATCACACTACTTTATCTCTAGACGTCAGTCTTTTTCCTCTCCTAAAGTTCCCGATTCCGCATCCTAGACTGGAGCATGTTGCAGGAATTCCTGGAAGAAGACCTGAAGCACTTGTCTCGCTCTTTTGCAACTTGAACGCGGTGTTAAAATGGGCGTCGGATAGTAGCTGGCCTTCCCGGATGATTCACACGAGGAACACAAAGCCACAAACTCTTTTGGAATTATTTTGTATTCCATCCCTATGCCAGAGGACACTGAACCAGACTTAACATCCTTGACGTCCAGCTTTTCTGTTTTGCCTTTAAAATCTGAGCATGACTTTATTGTGAATTGTTTCCATCGGCGTCTGGTAACTCATCGAAAAGGGCAACTATGTATCCAGGCACAATATTCTATAACCGCAGTGTTTAACGTATCAGTATCTACAACAAAAGTCGACGTGGCCGGTTAGGTATGTTTCCAGCTTTCCAACCTGCAGCCTCGGCTTACTGCGACAAAATAAAGACCTCATGCTGGTGAAGAGGGGCACACTGAAAGTCTGCAATGGAGATGTATTTGGCATATAGGAATTATCAAGTGCAACTATACCTTTGATAGGTACCTAGTTAGAGCCAGTTCAGAAAAGGAAATCGCCTTGTTTCGTGACTATGAATTGCCGAGTTGCAAAACCAGACTAAAACAACACAAGGCTGCAAGCGACACGGACGCGTTGTGCTTACTGATAATATGTTTGACTCTATTGAAATAGCAGCATTTTAGCTTTTAAGACAACTACCCAGAGGGTCGCCGTGAGTTTATTGCTAGGCCTGTGTGACCAGTGTTTACAGCTCAGAGGATGTATGTAACATGAGTAAAAATGGAAAGTTCAATGGCTATTTATTTGGTTGGCTGCTCTAGTCATTATGTTTGCCTCTTAATTGCAGGTCACTTAATTGCAACTTAAGTAGAAGTCGGTTGATTTTCATCCCCTTATATTGTTAATAATACTAAAACAAAATATAGCTATCGTTACTGTCGTTATTAATATATATGGTTCGTTGCATCCACCGAGGATCGCAAAATCCTTTAGAATTTAATACTTCAGAAACAAATATATAATTGCCTACTATACCTTTCTGTTTCTGCCGGATAGCTGGAAGCATAGGGAGATAGTATAAGGCACCTAGGCAGCAGAATATGGTGAGCCACAGAGGCCATGGCCCCACCAAAATTTTGCCTAACATAGTATCAGCAATTAGAGAGCTTGAGGGCGAGGCTAAAGATTGGTTTGTTTGGCTCCTCTATCCAAAAGGACGTTCCGCTACCCCTGTAAAGGCAGCGTCATCTATACTGAATCTAGAGCCTGAATGCCTGAATTCCTCAGGAAGTAAATATTCCAAAATATGGATTTTTTTGTAATGCTCCTCTTCAGAAATCTGCCGAATCACCCAAAGTTCCTGCCAAGTTGCGCGTCAGTCCCTCGCCCGCACAGCTGTCCATTTTTGAGGGGCTGCGATATCATGCTTTTCGTCGGGAGGAGCTGTCAGTCGTGGAAAGTACTGCGATAGCGCCACTAAAAGCGCCATGTCGCAGCACCTCCTCCTAACTTCAGCCAAGCGGTGACTCTCGAACAACTTGGCAGGAAGGTTGTTCATCACATAGTTCAATGAATTTCTCTTGGGGAAGTTTTATATTCATAGCGCTGGATGTTTGAAACTATCACATGTAAAAATGCTCTGAAGCATATTGCATATACCAATGTTAAGGCTCGTCAGATAAATGGGGCCAAAAAAGGATTTCTCCTATTGTCCGCGTGTTTTTTGAAGAGCATGTTGCTGTTTTCTCAGACAGTAAAGGAGGAACCGCACAGAAGCAAAGCGACCTTAGAACATATATGTTAGTGCTGCTAACATATGGTTGAAATTGTTTCGGTTAGATTGATAGCCATTGCTGGTGGTTTTGTTTTGCTAGGCTTCTTTTTAACCTTTCAAAGTACTTCTTGAAATCAGACTGTCCACCCATTTGTTTGCAGCTTTTCAGGAACTGGGTTTGGGTTTGCATGAAATGATTTGGGTTTGAATCTGTGTTGAGGCTGGCTGGACAAACAATAGATAGAAGGACTTATGGCTCGACAGTATCTCAAGAACGCTTCCTACAAGGCCAGCACCGATGTAATGCACAGTGCTAATTTCAGTGAAAGCGCTAGTATTGCTTCTAACGTACCGGAAGCAACAGTGCTAAACCGGAAGTTATGATAATCTTAATACAGTGCAGTTGCAGTTGTGTTTATTTGATATACCGCCTATTATACTGGATGTCTAGGCAGTTAACAATTAAAATAATTGCAATGCAAATGAATTAAAAGATATAAAATAATGATAAAAGACCAAGACAACAATGGAGAGAAAGGGGAGGAGGGCCTAGGTTACAAAGTCAGCATAACAACAACATTAGGCACAAATGTGGGAAGGAAAAGTGAAAGGACATTTTTTTTATTTGTTCTTGCTTCCCTCTCCCTCTTGCTGTTTCCTTCACCTTGCTGCAGCTCTTGCCTTTGCCACTGCTGCGGCCACTGCAAATACAGGTCTTTCCCCACACAGCAATGACTCACAGAGACCAAGAAAATGTGGCAGAAAGATACGGAAATATTTCCCATCGTGTTAGGTGCCACAGGCTTGATAAAGAAGAATTTCCAAGTAGATCTTGACAAACTATCTATGCATGTTACATCTTAGTAGTCCAGCAGGAGGCTCTCTTTGGCATGATGCAAGTACTATGCTGAGCATTAGCAGTAAATTTCAGAGAGTGAGATCATACTCCACATGTCCTGGCTTAGAAGTGAGCTTCATGATTGTCATGGTGTGCACAAAACTAACCCATTTTGAGAAACTGTCCCCAGATAAACCATTTACATGGCTCGTCTCAAGTTTGAGCCATGCGGTGAGGGACCTCCCAAGCTGATCACGTGCTCCCAGATTTCACAAGGCCTGAAACCATTAGAGCAGCATGAGAGTTCTGCAGTGCATGGTTCAAACATTGTGCAGAGGAAGACCTGTCCCCACAGCAGCGACAGCAGCAATAGAGCATAACTGACAAGGACACAAAATCCCAGAAGCCAGAGTACAATTTATAGACACCATGGCACCAGAGATTTGTCAAGCCATATCCTAAGGTAGTGCTTCTCAGCCAGTGTGTCGGGGGCACACTGTTGTGCCTTGGGAAAGTCTTTGGTGTGCTTTGATGGTGACAGCCAGAGGTGTAGCTAGGCATGGGCTCAAGCTCATGAGGTGCTTGTCCAGCTCTTGAACAGTACTCTTGAGAATAGCCGTCTGCTTCCTATCCCAGCCCCATCTTCTCCCAAGCAGAGCACAGAAACGAGGAGAGAACTAAGGTAAGCTTGGAGCAGATGGAGCAAAGAACTGTTTTGCTTCTTCATTTGCTCCTCCCCTCCTGTCATTTTAGGACAGCAGGAGAGGAATGCAACAGACTGGAGCACACACTCCAGATCAAAGTAGAGTCCCTGCTCCCTGGGCTCATTATCAGAATTTAGCATTTGGTAATCTATTGCAGCTATTTAAGGCTAAAGTGCTAATTCCATTAGTACATGTGTTATTTCATCAGGTAGCAAAAATGGCATTTACCCCTAGATACTGCTGTACCTTCATCATGATGAACTGAGGAAGTGGAAACAGCCCCTAGCTGTATATACATTAGTTTAACAGAATGGACTGCAGGGCAAGTCCAGGTTTGTTTGAGTCCCTGCATGCAGGAAAGGGTCAACTTTTCCTTCAAATATGGAGCTAGTTGACAACCCTAATTCTGTGATTCACCCATAAGGAACAGCATTATACTTCTGGGTAAAATATCACAGGTTCAGTATTATGCTTTATCATACCTTTGCTTTCCTTGATTTATATAAACACATTCAAGACCATACACAAACATACCTCCTGATATTCCTGGATATCTCCGCAGTGTTCGACACAGTCAACCATAATATGTTACTTCAGAGACTACAACTATTTGGAATTCAACCCATCATGCTCAATGGTTCCAATCATATCTTACAGACAGACAACAACAAATAAAGACTGGGTTCAAACATCTCCAAACATTACCAACAAATGCAAGGATCACCCCAAGGTTCCACACTATCTGCACCCCCCTTTAACGTAAACCTACACCCCTATGCTCAGTTCTCAAAAAACACAACAGCCATTATCACATATACGCTGACAATATTATGCTTTACTGCCCACTCCTCTCCAATCAACTCGATTACACACAAATTCAACACTGCTTCACAGAAGTCAGACACTGGTTCTCAATAAATAAACATCAACTTCAAAAAGACCGAGGCTATGTTCATTACTTCTTGGAGCAGCTGGTTCATTAACTGACCAGAGGGGAAGCCAGTTTGGACCTAGTCCTTAGTGGAACACAAGATCTGGTGCAAGAGATAAGGGTGTTGGGGCCACTTGGCAATAGTGATCATAGCATGATCACATTTGATTTAATAAATGGAGGAGGGATGGTAAGGAAATCCATAGTACTACCTTTTAACTTTCAAAAGGGAGATTATGATAAAATGAGGAAAATAGTTAAGAAAAAACTAAAAGGAGCAGTTTCAAAGGTTAAAGATTTACATCAAGCTTGGGTGTAGTTTAACAATACTATATTGGAAGCCCAGACCAGCTGTATTCCATGCTTTAAGAAAAGTGGAAGGAAATCCAAAAAACTGCCAGCATGATTTAAAGGTGAGGTCAGAAAGGCTGTTGTTGCCAAAAAAAGCATCTTTCAGAAAATGGAAAAAGAAGCCAAATGATGAAAACTGGAAACAACACCAGCACTGGCAAGTTAGATGCAAGGCATTGATAAGGCAGGCAAAGAGAGAATTTGAGAAGAAGCTTGCAGTGGAAGCAGAAATGTGTAATAAAGACTTTTTCAAGTACATTTATAGCAAAAAAACCTGTGAGTCAGTTGGACCATTGGATGATAGAGGGGTAAAAGGGGGACTAAGAGGGGACAAGGCCATAGTGGAGAGACTGAATGAATTCTTTGCTTCAGACTTTACTTAGGAAGATGTAGAGATGTTACCCTTGACTGAAATGGTATTTAAAGATGATGCCACAGCAGAATTGAAAGAAATATCGATACACTGGGAAGATGTATTACAACTATTTGATAAACTGAAGAGTAACAAATCACCTGGACTGGATGGTATACATCCAAGGATGTTGAAATAACTGAAATATGGGATTGCAGACCTACTATTAGTAATCTGTGAGCTATCATTAAAATCATCTGTATACCTGAAGACTGGAGGATGGACAATGTAATGCCAGTTTTTAAAAAGGGTTCCAGGGGTGATCCGGGAAACTACAGACTGGTAAGCCTGGTGTCAGTATTGGGAAAAATGGTAGAAACCATCATAAAGAACAAAATTACTGACGTAGATAGTCATGGCTTAATGGGAGACAGCCAACATGGCTTTAGCCAAGGAAGATCTTCTCTTAATAATCTGTTATGGGTTTTTTTTAAGGCATGAATAAACAGGTAGACAAAGGTGAGTCAATTGATATAGTGTATCTGGACTTTCAGAAAGCCTTTGACAAGGTCCCTCATCAGAGACTTTTGGCAAAACCAAAAAGTCATGGGATAGGAGGCAATATGCTACTGTGGATCAGGAATTGGTTAAAAATAGAAAGCAGAGGGTAGGGCTAAATGGCCAATTTTCCCAATTGTGAAAGGTGAATAGTGGAGTACCCCAGGGATCTGTGCTGGGTCCGCTGCTTTTTGACAAATTCATAAATGACCTGGAAATGGGAATAACAAGTGAGATAGTCAAATTTGCAGATGACACAAACTATTCAAAGTTGTTAAAACCCATGAGGATCGTGGAAAATTGTAAGAGGATCTTGATAAATTGGAAGACTGGCATCCAAATTGCAGATGAAATTTAATATGAACAAGTTCAAATTTATACACCTAGGTAAGGAAACCACAAATTATGGTTACACGATGCAAGGTTTCACATTAGGAACCACCACCCAGGAAAAAGATGTAGGTGTCATCGTGGATAGCATATTAAAACCCTCCACCCAGTATGCAGCAGCGGCCAAGAGAGGAAATAGAATGCTGCTAGGTATCATAAAGAAAGGAAGAGGACTGTAGAAAACTGCAGGAGGATCTGGATAAATTGGAAGACTGGGCATCCAAATGGTAGATGAAATTTAATGTGGACAAGTGCAAAGTTATGCACCTAGGAAAGAACAACCCACACTATGGTTACACGATGCAAGGTTCCACATTGGGAACCACCACCCAGGAAAAAGATTTAGGCGTCATTGTGGATAACATGTTAAAACCCTCGGCCCAGTGTGCAGCGGCGGCCAAGAGAGCAAATAGAATGCTAGGTATCATAAGGAAAGGAATGGAAAATAAAACAAAAGATATTATAATGCCTCTATATCGTTCCATGGTGAGACCGCACCTTGAATATTGCATGCAATTCTGGTCGCCGTATCATAAAAAGGATATAGCGTTATTAGAAAAGGTACAGAGAAGAGCCACCAAAATGGAAAAGGGGATGGAAGGCTACTCCTATGAAGAGATGCTACAAAGGTTAGGGCTCTTTAACCTGGAAAAGAGACGGCTGAGGGGAGATATGATAGAGGTCTATAAATTAATGAACGGAGTGGAACGGGTAAACGTAGATCAATTGTTTACACTATCAGAATATAGAAAGACTAGGGGACATGTAATGAAACTACAGGGTAAACTATTTAAGACAAATAAGAAAAAATATTTTTTCACTCAACCTGTAATCAAACTCTGGAATTTGTTACCGGAGGATGTAGTAAGAGCTGTTAGTGTAGCTGGGTTTAAAAAAGGTTTGGACAAGTTCCTGGAGGAAAGGTCCATAAACCATTATTTAAAAGGGACCCAGAATATCAATGCTTGACCCATTACAAGCATTGTGGAACCTGTGTCTTTTGGGGATACTGCTAGGTACGTATGACCTAGATTGGCCACTGTTGGAAACAGGATACTGGGCTTAATGGACCTTGGTCTGACCCAGTATGGCATATCTTATGTTCTTATGAATGGAGAATAAAACAAAGGATATTATAATGCCTCTGTATTGTTCCATGGTGCAACCACACCTTGAATATTGTGTGCAATTCTGGTTGTCGTATCTTAAAAAGGATACTGCATTATTAGAAAAGGTACAAAGAAGAGCCACCAAAATGGTAAAGGGGATGGGAGGATCCCACTATGAAGAGAAGCTAAAAAGGTTAGGGCTCTTCAACCTGGAGAGACGGCTGAGGGGAGATATGATAGATGTCTATAAATTAATGAATGGAGTGGAACGGGTAAACGTATATCAATTATTTATGCCATCAAAATTTAGAAAGACTATGGGGCATGCAATGAAGCTACAGGGTAACCTATTTAAGACTAATAAGGGAAAATATTTTTTCACTCAACGTGTAATCAAACTCTGGAATTTTCTACCAGAGTATGTAGTAAAATCTGTTAATGTAGCCGGGTTTAAAAAAGGTTTGACAAGTTCCTGGAGGAAAGGTCCATAAACCATTATTAAAGGGGACCCAGAATATCCACTGCTTGACACAATACAAGCTTTGTGGAACCTGTGTCTTTTGGGGAAACTACTAGATACAGTACTTGTGACCTAGATTGGCCACTGTTGGAAACAGGATACTGGGTTTGATGAACCTTGGTCTGACCCAGTATGGCATATCTTATGTTCTTAAAGGATACCTCCTTCACAACAACTCCAACCACTATAACATTAAACATACAGATAAATGTAAAAACTGAGTTGAAATACCTCAGTATCACTATTAACCAGCAACTATCCTTCAAAACCCAAGTAGTAACAACAGCCAGAACAATCTATTGCAATGACTCTGTCCCCTTCTTGAACCAACAGATTTTAGATCAGCACTAAAGCTCTCACTCTCCCCCATGCAGACTACTGTAACAATATCTACCAGAGTCTACCCAATCTGCACTCCCCCCCCCCTTCAAACTGCGCTACACACTTCTGCATGTACCGTCCAAGGAGCTACTAAGTACGACCACATTATCCCCATCCTAAAACAATTACACTGTTTGTTTATTTATTTATTTATATCCTGCTTTTCACCGGGTCAAAGCAGTTGGGGGATACATTTAACATGAGGGGATATGAGACACATACACTAATACTTACAGGGAACATGGGCAATGGAGGGTTAAGTGGCTTGCCCAAGACCACAAGGAGCACCTGTGGGACTAGAAACCCCAGTCCTTCCGGCCCAAGGTTGCTGTTCTCTAGTGGGATTTGAACCACTGACCTTCTGGCCTGTAGTACCTTGCCCCAACCTCTAGGCCACTCCTCCTTACCAGCAGAATCAAATATAAATGCATCCTCCTCACTCATAAAGCTCTTCACTCCCACACGGAAACCTGTCTCGAATCCCTGCTACAAAAAAACCCTACAAGCAGACCACAAAGACATATTACAATCAACAAACTTAACATACCACAATCCAAACCTAAATACAACCAACAAACATGCTGCAAAGCTTTTGAACTCTACATTCATTCCCTATGGAACTCCCTTCCTGACACACTAAGAAAAATTAACAGTCTCCCTGCCTTCTGCAAACACTTATTCATTTATTTATTTATTTATTTATTTAACTAGGCATATATACTGCTTTTCTACCAATCAAAGCGGTGTACATTCAGGTACTGTATATATATTTTTTCCCTTGTCCCCAAAGAGCTCACAATCTGTTTTTGTACCTGAGGCAACAGAGGGTTAAGTGGCTTACCCAAGGCCACAAGGAGCACCTTTGGGACTAGAAGCTCCAGTCCTTCTGGTCAAGGTTGCTGTCCTCTAGCAGGATTTGAGCCCCTGGCCCTCCATCCTGAGGTAACTTGCCCCACCCACTAGGCCACTCCTCCCCCTTTACACTTGAAAATACACCTATTCATTGAACATTTTGGTGTCTCTACCTAACCCCTCCCCCCATCAACATAACACTATCAAGACAGATTCACAATTGCAAATAGTCGTTTGAACTTTCCATTTAGTTTCAACGTTTATATATAGTACTACAGTTTATAATATATAGTATGATTGTTAGCAAAATGTTGAACTGTTTCAATTGTTAACTGTTAAACTCTGCTCCTTGTATGACGTATGTTTACTGTAAAACATTCTGTTCTTTTCAGTTGCTAATAGCAATTGGAGCCTTATTTATTTATTTTATTTATTTAGACAGATTTGTATACCACCTTATCCTACAATCAAAGTGGGTAGATCTGTATCCAGGCACATTCTACTGTGTGCCTTTATGACAGTCCTTCACACCTTCTCTATGCATATTAGCTCTGATGGTTTATTTTTCTGGGATTAGAATAGACAAGTCATAAAAGACTTAAAGAGTCTATGAAGGAGTTATTTATTTTATCACTTATGTAATGAGCAGCAATAAGAGAGTGGGAGCCAGTGTGGTACTGAACAGTTGCCCATCTGAAGCATTGGTTGGTACTCAAGAGAGGAATGTAGGGGCTTCCTGCCCCTCCATTGCCAAGGGGAGCCATGGCAGGGGTCTCTGCCTAGCCGAAAAGCACCAGGGAAGTGCACATATACTTGTAGTACCAGCACTGGCATCGTCTTTATCATATCACTGAGAACAAAAGCATGCAATATCACTTGTGGGCATGTTCACTAAACTGCACTAACTGTTAACCAGAGCTTGAGCACTCACCAACCAGCATGCACAGGGGCCAGGTTAACAGTTAGCACTTGAAAGACTTTAGGAAGAAGCTGAAACCCTTCCTCTTCATGGAACACTTCAATGAGCTTGCCTAGCACATCTAATTCCGGACTACCTTCATGACCTTAGCCCTCACATGCCTGTCATATGCCATCTTATACCTGCATGGATGCCACACTGTAAATAAGCTATGCTTGCTAGCCTGTCCCGCATGCCGCCCTTACCTATACCGCAAGTTCTCTGTAAAGCTTTGCTGAGTTGTATTATAAACCACTTTGATTTTATGATAAGGCGGCATAAAAAAAAAAAAACATGTTAAATAAATAAATAAATAAACTAGTGCAAAACAGCCAGCATGTGCTTAATTCCATGCTATCTGCCTAGCAGATGTGGGGAGGAAAATAGGGGGTAGGCAGGGTCAGCCCAAGAGTTTCTGCTGCCCTAGGAAGAAGCCCAGAGTGGTATCTGCCAATGAGTGTTGCTTGTACCACACACTGATATCTACTCTCAGTGCATCGTGCCTGCAAAGTATTAGGACAGCTTGGTAAACAAACCCCTAAGATTTCATCTTTTGTCCTGTTTATTTAATTCTTAGCTGGTGGCCAGTCTAAAGGTTTTTAATGTTAACTGCACCTACCAGTTAGAATCTAAGTGAACTGGATGCTGCTGTGAACTCCTTGCAGCTAATGATTTTACATTTGTGAAATATGGGCAAGTGGACTTAATGAAGGATATTTTAAGGTGTTCATAATCATAAGAATGTTCTCTTGATATAATAGGGATTTTAAAACCTGAACTTATTCCTGGTCTCCTTTCTCTTTTTACCTAAAAAAAAAAAAAGTAGCAGAACCCAGTAACGGGCAAACTAATATTCTGAAGACTCTAGCTAGGACTTCTGCAACAATAATTCATATCATAAAAGGTGCATTCGATGAAACTGATGCGTTCCTGCTGTCTTTGGAGAAAAGCTCCCATATGTGCTGTGAACTTCCTTAGTGGTTAATTATGTTCACCGAAGTGACTAGAGAAAGCGTTTGTGTATATATATGAATATGCGCAAACCTATGTTAGAGGAGTTTGACCTGAAAATGATTACATTTAAAAGCTATTTATTGTATACTGAAATATACTTGAAGAAATATTTTCTCCATTTAATTGGCACATTTTTCCTAATTCTTTTTGTGTTCCACTAGCCATTACCTGCATAGCAGATCAAATAACGCTAGAAAGGATTCCCTTAAAAATATTCCCAGATGCTGGTGTTGCTTTCATTTCTCTAATTCTGCCTTGCACTGCTACTTCAAAATCGAATGGGTCATATCTATTAAATATTTTTCCCAGAAGAAATAAAGAGAGCCCCCCCCCCCCCCCCACACACACACACACATGTACATTTAATTCGTTGTGGGAATGCTTTTTACTTCATCATGTTTTAACCATACTAATCTTATCTACCTCAGTGCCAATCCGTATCTTGCTCTCTCACTCCTGTATACGCACATATACACGCGGGTAAACGCGCACGCACGTTCGAGTCACATTCTCCGTGGGTGCTCTTCACAGTAGATTGTCAGAAGGGACCTAGTACCTAATGCAGTGGTATTCACACCCAGTTCTTCCGAGCCACAAATGGATCCTGTTTCCAGGCTAGTCCTAATGAATATGCATGAGATAGATTTGCATAACGTGAAGGTAAGTATGCATAAAGTCCTCTCTAATGCAAATATTCGTAAGGGGATTCCTGAAAATCGATATGTCCGCGGCCTTTGAGGCCCATCGGTGAATATCATTGGTAGAAAAATAGTCTTAGACAGAAAACAAGATTCAAATTCTACGTCCCCCGCTAGCAAATCACTGTGAGCATTAATTGTGAAAAAGGCAGGCTACAAATCGAAAAAAGAAATTCTTTCTTATAAGTCCTAAAACTGGATTCATGATCCTCCTCGAGGCAAATTAAAACTGCTGTTTAAATCGGTGGACTGTAGCATGCATAAATAATGCGCCGCCAAAAAAATTCAATTTATACTTTGAGCCCTGCTAAACGAGCTCTTTGTACAGTAGGCGAGCTAAAAGGTATATTCGCAGTATTTAGCCTGGGCAAAAGATGATCTCCGTGGTAATACTTAATTTTCTCCAGATTTCTTGGGTTTCAGACCATATAAAAAGCGCAAGTATTTAAAACATTAATATTGCATTGCGCAATTCTAAACGATAAACTGTTCATTAAAATGGTGTGGGGAAACTTGCAATATATAGTACGATATAGCGCTCACGTTCTGCCCCAGAATCATTACAGCCAAACAGAAGACCGGTTAATTATTTTTAATAAGGAAACTGTACAAGAAAGGATATTTAAGACATTTTCTTTATCTATTAATGAAAATTATTGTTATAATGATAGTTTATTTTCCGTTTAAAATGTTGCCTGATAACATCTGCGTTCACTGGAAAAACTTGTTAGAAAAGGAGCGCCCACACGGATTCTTTCTGACTAAAGAATCGCCACAAAATTAAACTAGATCGAATTGTGGTTTGCTGAAAAATAAAACATAAACCTGGTGATCCTGTTTATCTTGCGTGTGCATTCACCCTGCACGCACAAAGCAGTGCTGATTTCA
The DNA here is from genome assembly GCA_033557465.1 of Ichthyophis bannanicus. NCBI lineage: Eukaryota > Metazoa > Chordata > Amphibia > Gymnophiona > Ichthyophiidae > Ichthyophis > Ichthyophis bannanicus. Next base: position 576,831,523 of record CM066031.1, read on the forward strand.
GGACAGATCAGTATACCCCCCTCCATTCCACCTTCCCCACCCCCCAAAAAATAAAAAATTAAATTAAATTAAAAAATAATAAAAAAATAAAAAATAGCAGTGCTTCTCCCCTTTGGTTTTAAATGCAGGGTGGATTACCCTCTATAATATTAGACGCCCTTTTACTCTGCTTATGGCTCCTTCAGCTCCTAATGTTTTTGAAAATGTTCTGCCCGGGATTTATGGTCCTCCTCAAGGCAAATTATGTCACAAATGGATTTTGCTCATAAAAGCTCTCATCGCCTGCTCGGTCCTGAGTGCTTACAGAAGCAGGGCCCCGATAACGCAAGGCATACACACACAGTGGGTGGAAACATGCACCCATTTATGTCTGATACCGTTTCCTTATTTACTCCCTAGTGATCTCTTATTCATTTCTGTCATCGTAAGAAGGCGAGAAAGGAATTGTTCCCCTTTCTGAATATCGCACACTTCGCGTCGACCAAAAGTATCCTTAAATATGCTAAATGCAGAGAACAGAAATTGCGGGGATTTGGATGCAATAAGTATGTATAGCATGATTTTTTTTCAGTCAGCTTTTAGAAATGAAAGAAGTTTATAAAAGTCCTCAAATATTAACTTTGCTTGCTAGAAAAGCTATTTTTACACACCCATGGGCGCGTCTGTGCAGGCGTGTGTGATTAGGTGTGATATAAACGTGTAAATACTGATATGTTTGCTGTATTTTCTAGCACCCATTTTGTATTCAGGTAGCAACATGAAAACTTAATATCACCGTTCATTTCTTTCGTCTTTAAAGACACGCTTTCCTCAGAACTTGAACCTTGACCCGTCTGTTGCACTAAATCAGAAATGTCACAGTAAACGCATTTACCACCTGGGTGTCCTTGACTGCGGTTGATTAAAGTTTAATCCAAGGTGTGTGCTCAGTTCCATTATGTTATTTAAACACATCAAAGGTAATAGAAAGTTTTCAAATGCATGAGCCATACGCCCAACACAGCGTGGAGAAAATTCTTGTTTTACTTTATCGTGTCCTCAGGAAAAAGAAATCGTTTCATTTCCCTACAGAATATAGCACTTCAAAGAGAGTACGCAAAGAACAAAGCTCTGGGATCCACAAAAGAACAAGCAAGGTATATTCAATTAGCATTAACTTTGAAGACATCTAGTGGGAACTTCTAGCTACTACAGCCCTATTGATTCCTCAACCATAGACATGATCTTTACAAGGAATTTGGGGTGTACATCTGCTTTCCCTTCTGCAACACAGGTCCCCAGATCGTACTCTTTGCCTTCGGATGAGTTCGGATTTGCTGTCAAACCTGCAGCCTATGAAGTGGAATCGCAGGACGTTCACTGCTATTCTCAGCTACATAACTTGGACCCTCGGTTTCTGCCCAGGGCTTCCTATGCAACCTTTGCCAAACCGAGAGAGTCAGGTGTTAGCCGAGACTCACTGCACCCCGTGGAAATCCCAAGACCATATCACCCAAATGTTCGACAAGCGGAGACGACAAGTGGCGATGTAGAGTCGAGGATGGACCCCTACCACCACGCTGCTCTCTATGGGTCCAATGTTACTGAAGGCTCTGGGACTTCCGGAATAAGCTTTCCTTCACAGTCGCTAGGTCGGTGTCTAGGATTACCATGCTAACTTTTTCTTTAATGTGTATCAATAAACACTCCCTTTCAATGACTATAGAAACTTCGATTTTTAGCAAACTATGTCATCTCTGGTCTGACATCCGTTGAAACATTGTGAAACGTCTCCAGATACGTATAGCTTAGCATAAGCATTTAAGCTTTGCAGCCGGCAAAATTGGAGGGATGCGTTTAGAAGGCTAAGCATTTAAGAAGTTCCTCCCATTTCAGGTCTGCAGGAGAAATGTTAAAATATGGGGCCATCTGTTCTTATGTATGACTCGAAGCCCTTGTATTAACTAAGCCCTTGGGTTTACTGAGGTGCAGCTCTTCCGATTTATATGGGGGGGAGGGGAGGGGGCTTAGTGCATAAAACGCGAAACGTAATTATCTAATTTTATTTCTAATGGATACCGTGACACACAAATTTACCGGAAAGCTCAACAAACTGACTGAAGTATCAGGACTTTATTTTCTAAAGATTTGTTTTCCCTTCGGCATGGAATGGGAGAAACCCTTTGGGTAAAATGGTGGTTTTCTTGGTTTTGTATCCCCTGCAGTGGCTGGCTTTGTCTTGACTAAGGGTCGCCACTTTATTTTAGGTGCTCTCTAAACTGCAGCTTATTTGTGGCAAATCACCTTTCTGGTGTTGGCTAGAAGGGATTTTATTTTTATTCTACTTTAATATGGCTTCCCTTGTCAATAAATGCCTCTATAACTATCCGAAGGGTTGCCATGAGTCGACACCGACTCGACGGCACTTAACAACAACACCACTACCGCTTTAAAAAAAAAAAAAAGGCTATTCAGCAATGGAACTTATCTAGCATCTGGTACTGAATATCCCGTTTTGCCAGACAGGCCTAACTTTAACCGTTCTCACTCTCTGGTTAATGGCCGAATATCACTGTTGGCCGGATAAAACCAGGGCAGTCTGTGGGTGGACTGGGGAAGCTCCCTGTCACTATATAGTAAGTCAGTGTATTATCGACATCAGTTTAGCTGTCCAGTTTGCCGCTATCGACACTGACTGCACTATATAGTGACCGGGAGCTTCCCCAATCTGCCTACAGACTGCCCTGGTTTTAACTGGGTGTTGTTTAGGTGATCTGTGGGGATACCCAGCTGCACTATTTGGATAATGCTGTTGAATACTGGGATCACCGCAGGTCTCTTAACTAGCTAAAATGCTTTAACGATGCCCCCTTGATATCCAATTAAGCATTTCTACAGAGGTTTTCTGGAAAGGGACTGGGGTTGCAGTGATATGGGGAAGAGAGTAAAGCTGAATGGTCACCTAGGGCAGTGGTTTCCAACCCAGTCCTCGGGTACCCCCAGACCAGTCAGGTTTTCATGATATCCACAATGAATATGCATGAGATCTATCCGCACGCACTGCTTCCATTGTATGCAGATCTGTCTCATGAATATTCATTATGGATGCCCTGAAAACCTGATTGGCCTGGGGGTATCCGAGGACTGTGTTGGGAACCACTGACCTAGGGCAACCAATATCCTTGCCCTGGCCCTGGCTTTACCCCTACTCAGCTAGTTCTGATACCGCCCATGCTAGACCACGGTTGATTCTGGCTGAACAGCCTTCATGGGTACAGCTTCCCAAGGGCTGCATAGGCCACAGGTATCAGTGCTCTTAAAAATTATCTCAGTGTACTACTTTGTTCCTACCATCAATTTACTTTTCCTTTTTTTTATACTTCAGTTTTTACTCTGGTACTTTCTAAAGGATCATATGGACTTTTTATTCAGATATTTCCTTCTCAGCAAAATATTTCAGAACCATTGCTTATTCTTTCCTTGAGCTCTGTGGCTGTTTCTTACAATATGATATGTAGAGCAGTGACTGGTACTGTATATTTCAGAACTTATTGGAGATCTGTGAAATTTGAGGCAGCTCATGGTTTTTAACTTCTCAAGGTCCTCACCACTGCGTTATTCTGTCTTCTTTATCTCTGCAGTACCTTAACCTGGTCTTCCCTGTATCTCCTTTAGGCTCTACCAACTAAGGCAGGGATCCTCGAGGGCCACAAACCAGTCAGGTCTTCAGGATGTCACTAATACATATGCATGAGAGATATTTGCATGCACTGCCCCTGCTGTATTCAAATTTATCTCATGCATATTCATTAGGTATATCCTAAAAATCTGACTGGTTTGCAACCCTCCAGGACTGGAGTTGGAAATTCCTGATCTAAGGACTGCTTCACTTCTTCTAACATCTTCCTTTATGCTTTCTAAACACCTTTGCATAAAATACTCTGCATCAATGCAATTCCCTCCATTTGATCACTTTGGGCACTGATAATTTCACAAAAACTAAGGGGATGCAAATGCTGAATCATTCCGTTCTGCCCATTCCGAGGAGGACACCAAACTGCAGAGGTACTCAAATCCAGTCCTGGAGGGCCGCAAACCAGTCAGGTTTTCGGGATATCCCTAATGAATATGCATGAGATAGATTCAAATACAATGGAGGCAGTGCATGCAAATATATCTCATGCATATTCATTAGGGATATCCCGAAAACCTGACTGGTTTGCGGCCCTCCAGGACTGGATTTGAGTACCTCTGCCATACTGCATGGTCACTCTTAGTTTGGATGTTAGCTGTTTAATCAAAATATGGTGCTGTCAATCACGAGTTGAAGGGCAGCCAAAAATCCCTGTTGATTTAGGGATACAGACTCAGTCTTCATTTGACCCTGTTCAGAGACGCCCTGATCATCAGTCACTGCAGATTTCTCTTTGGGAGCTTCTGGTAAGCTATTGTTGCCCATTCAGTGTTGATTCATTTGTTTTTGCCACCTGCATATTTTTTCTTGGGCGGTTTATTTATTTACAGGGTTGGCTGCTTGATTGTCTTTCAGATGCCGCCAATGTCTGGTTATCCAGTAGAACATCAAGTAAGGTTGTCCATGGTAACACCGAGAACTATATTTACATACTGTAACTTCAGGGAAGACTGGGGTGATATTTTTGCTCTTAACACATCTAGGTACCAGCTTCATTTATGAAAAGGAAGATAGAAAGAGTAAATGTCACAGAATAAGGGTAGCTTAGGCCCTAGGTAGTACCCTGGCCATAACACTTCCTTCCTTCCCACAACTGCATTATTTTTTCCTCTTACCCTTAATTTGAGTCCATGTGAGCACTTTTCTAGGCCTGGGCCCTGGGTAACTGCCTCCTTGCCTCTACCCTTTAACCCATCCCTAAATCACTTTCTTCCTGGTATCTACAGATCATCATATATGTTTCTGATGACTTATACTAAAACAAAACCTAAGATCTATGGTACATTTTTATTTTACCATAAAAGTTTGTTGTATTGAGCACTGCATTGATGGTTGACATTTTGATGTGGGAGGGGGGTGCAGGAAGCTTAGTAAAGACATTAGCATAATGTTCTACACAATTATGGCCACTCTATGCACAAAGGAGTTTAGCGCACAAGAAAACCGTGCACAGAGGACTGCATAGACATCAGTGCACTGCTCATTTAAATCCACTGGTAATGAAGGCATTAGCTATTAAGCCCAGAAGTAAGAAAGCGCAAATATGACCTGAAGGCTTACCACCTGGTTTTCTAATGCTGGGATTTAAGCATGCAAGCCGAGGTGGATTGCAAAGTTAGCTCGCTTTTTTTTGGCTAGCCTTAATGAGGGTCTGTGCTCATGTCTTTTGCTGTGCAAGCTTGAACAACCCATGACTTTTTTTCTTGTTTTCTTTTTCTCCCCCCTTTTTTATTAAAATGGATGGGTAGACAAATAAAAAAGGCAGGAAGATGACATCTGAGGTGATCACGTCACCAAATGTGGTAAGGGGGGGGGGGGACACCTCAAACATGGATGATGGGCAACACACTTGGCTACAGACATCTAGATGATACCATACCAACAACATTTATGTTCAGAATATACATTCTGTATTCCAGACACATATGCACATGCGATGCTTCTCCAAATGCTCACAAATTTCTGTGCAAAATATTCATTCTGCTGCTAATGCATGCCTGTGTGCACATGTTTCCATGGTGACTAGTGTGCTCTCCCATGTTTGCATACATTTTTTATGCATGCATTATTTGCAGGTGATTTGTTTACAGGATTGGATGAAATGGCTCTTACGTCTGGCTTATTATATCAATTCCTAGTTGGGAGAACAACACATAAGGATGAAGTCACATTTACAGGATTCTAGTTTGAAGCACCTTCCTTTGAAATGGGTACACCCTATTAAACAAAAAAATCTGCTAGCTGATATACCATACCATGTCATGACATAAAGTCCTGTTAGGTACGATCGCATAAAATATCCCATTTACATAGCATGCCTGAAATATATCCATTAAATGGCTATCACTAGTAGAGATCTTTATCTCATATGATAATTGAGAATTTAGGATATTATTGTCCCAGATAAAGTTGATTCTTGCTTAGCTAAAGGCACCTGTCTTTTTATGTTTTTCAACAGTTCACCAGGCAACAATATATATCCCACTTAAGACCAAACAACGCTTCAAGAATATACAAAACATGTGTATGCTATAGTGGATCAAAGCAAATAATTTGCAAGCAAACTACAATTGCCTTACTATTTCCAATAGTTTCAGGCCTCTGAGTTGCACTATTAGATCATAAACAAAGAGATCCTTGTATCTTGCCTACAAGAGCTAATGTTTTTTGAGTGCTGCCAATTCAATGCTGATTCCTATGGTTTTTTTGGCAAGTAGACTACCAGGCCTTTTATTCCAAGGCAATGGAGGGTAAAGTGACTTGCCCAAGGCTACAAATAGTGGGAATTGAACTGTAATCAGTTGGGTACCAGGCTGTTGCTTTAACCATTAGACTACTCTCCTCTGTGATAGCTAACCCTTTGCAGTCAAAAGTTGACTGTGACTAGAACAAGAATAATATGCATTTTTAAATATCAGTTAATTGGCCAGGAAATGTTGGCCAAAGATAGTTATGCTGAATTTGTTTTGTGCATTTTTTATTTTGTTTGCTAATATGCATGTTTTAATTCTTTTCAAACAGGAGTTTTTGGATTAAAACATTTTAGAGATCATATATTTGTTATTAGAATTTAAAAGTGAGGTAGATGTATGTGGCTCAGTAATGATATATAGAGAAAAGAGGCACAGGGAGAGATGAACAACACTGATGAATGTTATTCAGTTGCATAAATAAACCACCCAATTCCATATCTTACCTGTTCCTCTAGTTCTGCTCTAATATGCCCTACTTTAAAGCTAATTACAGAAGAGTGAAGGTATGTTTTGACAATCTATTATTTTTTAAACTGATTTTATATACTGCTCTATTTTGCAGTCAGAGCGGTTTACATAAAACATAAAGCAATACATTTAAACAGCATACATAAAACAGGTAATTTAACTTGGAGTAATTATCAGGAGAAATGTTAACAATTGGGTTCACTCAGATAATACAAAGCAGGAGTGTATACAATTTTAAATAGAAAGAATTGGTCAATAAATAAGTGATAAAAATGAATTGGGTTTTATGACAGGCTGAAATGGGTCTTACTGTCCTTCTGCCAGTGCTTCTGTGTGCTGCCTAAATACCTTTGTGACTAGTTTGCTAGCTATGTCTGCATCATTGGGTCAGTACAGACCAAGGGAGCATAGAAACACATCACTTTCCAACCTTTATGTGTAGGTATCAAATTGAATTAACAAGGCAACAGCATCACATCTAGGTCACTGGTGGGTCCAATATGCCAAAGCTATTGTTTGTGCAAATAGGGGCATGTTTACTAAAAGTTTTAAGATGTGTTAATCAAAGCACCATGCGTTAAGTACCCACTCCCTTTTATTCCTGTGGTTGTTGTGGGATCTAACGTGTGTTAAAGTCAGCATGTCAGCATACCCCAAAGTGTTAATTATGTCAAAAGTACTGTAAATATGAAGGAAAAAGCATTTACCATTAACGTCTTCTGCTAAATAACCACCAATATCACAGTGGAAATCTGAAATCATTAGAAAGCTCAGCATTCGGATTATAAGGGAAAGGGAGAGGAAGACGTAGGGGGCCTGTTTACTAAGCTGTGCTGCCTCCTAATGTAGCAGATAGCATATGTTATTGGGCCGTGTTGGCGCAGGGGAAATGCGAACAGTGCAGTGATTTTCTGGGCTATCTGCATAGCTCATGTTAACTGACAGACAGGCCGATGCAGAAAGCAGGCTCTAGACCCGCACTGGATTGATTTTTTAACATTCCTGACAACACACACATTTTAAGGTGTAATGCAGGAAAGTTAGGGTATACAAAAGCCCACTGCAGTAACCCTGTGCATGCAAATAAGCCACCACAGCGTTAACTGGGAGAGCAAGCCAAACATGCGCACAAGAAGTCTGCACTCGTTTGGCTTGCTCTCCAGACACCGGTGACCAATTTGCATTTTTTTTTTTACTGTTTAACAAAGACTGCCAAAATGAGATTAATATGAAAACTTCCGCTAATATGAAAGGTTCTGCTACAAAAATGCTCACAAAGGCCTATTGCTGGCTACAGGGAGCAAGAATAGCCGGTTTCCTTTAACACATTGCAAAGCTGCAGGAAAGGAGCTCTCTGTCTCCTACTGTTGGGGGGGGGGGGGGGGCGGAGAGGGGGAGGGGAGACGGGGCACCAGGGTTTTTTTTGTGGGCATGGGCCCTGACAGTGTTTTGATGGCATTGGGGACTTTGCCCGATGCCTGATCATTGGGGGAGAAGATGATCTTAGGCATCGGAAAATGTACTCAGTGCCATCAAAATACTGTCTAATGCCACAACAGGCTCTAAGCACTTATACATGAATTCTAATGATAAACAGAAAAAAGTAATATATTTTGAGGAAAAGCCCGTATGTGGTGTCGGTTCTATGAACAATATATTTTAAAAGATAATCAAGAAGAACAAATTAATGTTGATGCTGAAATTTGCAAATGGCGATAGGATTCTTAATTGCGAGGAAGTGGAGAGAAGGGCACATATCTACCTATCAGAAAGCAACAGGAAAAATGTGGTAGAAATAAACGATGGACAATGCACATAAATATTATTGGCATGGTATCATCTAAATTTCTGTAATCAAGACATTGCCCATCATTTCTACCCAAATTCTTCCTGTTGCTTTGGGAATATATATTTTTTAGAAACTGTGATTTATCTCGCACAATCAATAATAATCTAATTCTAACCGAAGAGATAAATTGTCCTTTCTTCATATGAAGAAAGGACAATTTATCTCTTCGGGTAGATTATAGATTATTGGGAATATATATGACAAAATAAATGTCCTCGGTAGTATATAAGTAGAAAAATGTATCTTTAGAGAACAAAGCATATGCGTGCGATGTTAAGAAAATAATCTTATTAGTTGTGCTATCCAACAGGTTATCATCAGATCTGGGCTCACAGGCCATTGCCTGAGAAGATAGGAAGGAGAAAGCGATCTCCGTACAGTAAATTTCAAATAGGAGAACTGGAAAAGGCGTTTCAAGAAAATCGCTTTCTGATACCAGAAGTAAAACAAACTATTTCGGTTAAGCTGGGACTCACAGAGAGACAGGTAAAACGATGCAGCGTTGCCTCTGACAGGGGATAGGTTACAACCCAATAGACATTTATAGAATTCTTACAATAATTTATCAAGCGAAAACGCTATAAGGCCATAACCTTAAAAACCCCAGATGGCTACTAATATTAAAACTAAACGGAGGATGCATTTTCCTTGCCATTTCCCTGTTGCAAATACTGTATCACCGGATATCAATTTGGACAAAACAGAACGATTATATCAGAGATGCTTTGCAGGGGCTCTAGCTGCATTATCAGAGACTTGTAGTACATAAAAAATACTTATCCTTGGGCCAGTGTATTGTTCAGTAGTTCTCATAAATTCATTGCTTCTTCAGTGAAACTTTACCCTTCCAAATGGGAAGTAGCTAACTCATGTTTTTTTGCCAATTGCATCGAGTGCGCCGAGTATGTGGGCAGCCAAGGGAAAATAGGGCAAGGCGGGAGGCTGAAAAAAAATAAACAGAAAGAGATTATATATTTTCCTCTTACTTTGTTTTCCCCAGTTTATTCATTTTATATAAAGCTTTGACAACATATGGACAAATTGCCAGCCCAGCAGAGTTCCCTGCATCAGAGAGAGAGTTATTTAATTGCAATCGTAGAAAGACTGCACATTAGTGATTCACCTATTAAGTAAAGACTTGCCAAATGTGTTTCATGTGTCTGAGTGTGTTTTAAACAAGTTGTTGAACGAAACCAATCGTAAAATTCGGCAGACAAATATACAGGACGGGTCTAGATCAAAAAAAGAATTGGTCGTAAAAGCATCGTCCCCTTGAGGAGCGCCACAATTAATTTTTACATCGTGATTTATATGAACTCTTCGATGGGTTTGGTCAGATTGGATTCTTATTGTCTAATTCTCTCCCTAGGTGAAGATCTGGTTTCAGAATCAGCGTCAGAAGGAAAAGAAGCTCCTTCTTCGCCAGCCCGGGCTGAACTTCCCTTCTGGGCCGGAGCAGTCTTGAGACAAACGCCGCGCTGTTAAATGAATTAAATGCGGATTGAAATCTCTGAGAATTGAGAACGTTCTCCGTCGTGACTTCTAACCAAGTCTCTCACGGTTTCAAACAGAAATTAACGAATGCGCTGACTGTTCTTTATAACTGGAAAAGAGATTTGGTGCAAACCTGTGAAAAAAAAATCCAGAGTTTGATTGTACCCAATGTGTACAAAGTGTCAGGTATTAGCAGTTGTTTCGGCGGTCGGTAGAAGAGCAACATGCATAGCTTAAAATCGCATGATTGCCGTTTGCAAGCATGGAGAGCTTTTGCTTTGCAGTACTGTTCGAATTTATCAACTAGCTTTTGCAATCTACTAGTTATCGTATGCAGTTTAATGTCGAAGCTCTAGTATGTTTTTGTCTCAGTTGTGCTTGTGGACATACTCTATGTACCATAGGCCTAGTGCCTAGTTTCTTGCATCGAAAAAAAACAACATAAAAATAATCCAGGATTTCCTTCTACCACATTTGATTGGTTCAGCATGACCACATCGTGCTGTTAGTGAGTTGTGTTTTTCCGAAATTACTGAGTAGGAAACACCTCATGCTCAGCTCTGTTTATTCATGAGTTTCTACAAAGCACGGAGTAGTGCTCAGGAAGGGGACCAATAGTGCTGCTTCCACCGAGGATAATCAAGTTTTCCTTGACTGTATCTGAATTTATGTGCTTAAGGCCATTTTAAGCAAATACTTGAAAAGATGGGCCTTATAGTCCGGCAACGTAACTTGTAAAAATCAAGGGCACGATTGACTGCAGTGTCATTGCTACCATCGGCTCTGCGATTAATAAGTGCCTCAAATATTCGTCGCCGTCAGGATTTCCCTAAGAATGAGAGGGTCCTCATTTCGGGAAACAGAGGTACAAGTCTGTTCGGTCGAGTAGTGGCAAGAATAGAGAAAGTGCCTCTGTTGCCCATGTTGCTTGTCTGCAGATCAGAGCGGGTGTAATAATATGTTGAGCGCCAGGCTCTGGCCTTGCTTTCCTTGAAGAAGAGGCTCTTTCACTCCTGTGGTTCTCTCGGAGCTGGCAGCCCTCAGAGAGGGTGGCAATAGGATGCTCTGTATCGGCTGTCCGGCTGAATTACAAATACGGCATAACCCCAAAGTGCTAAACTCTTTGGAAAGACCTGAGAAATGTTACCTCGAGAAGGAAAGTACGTAGGTAATCCAAGACTGCCTTTCACCCCAAATTTGCAAGTAGATTTCATTACAATTACAGTTTCCCCAGACTTGCTTTTGTTTTGCCTCCTATATAGCTTTTGTCCTTTTCGTCTTCTTTTTTATTTTTATTTTTAAGGAATATAAAGTAATATATATATATTTTTAAAACTCCCAAGATTCAGATTCGGTATGCCTTTATTCCCAGAGTCACCAAATAGATGGAAATGCTCGTAATAAGAATCGGCTCTCAAGATACCTATCTTCTTACAAAACTTTCGGAAGATTTAACTTCAGACTTCCGATTTCCATTTGAACAGTTTAGTTCTCATCAACCATTTCTAATAAAAAGCTGAAGAGTAATGAACGACGCTGAAATAGCTATGCAACTGTTTTTCCCAGTTGTATGACGTTTTTTGTGACCAATAAAACAAATGTACTTTAATATTCAAATGACCTCTATTGCCTCTTCTATTTTATCAAAGGTCTAAATCTCCAATTGTACATATTTTTAAATGTTGGCAATCAGGATTACATAAAGCGCTATCTTGAGGGTTCTGTGCTGACAAAACTGCTTGTGTTAGCGCTACAGGTTTCACTTCGAAGTCCAATTATGTTGAAGATAGCGCATGTTCTTACGCCGGATTCTAGAACATGATTCTGCATCAGTAAGGGCTAAAACCTAAAGGCTTGCTCAAGCTGTCTCCACAGAATCCAAATATGTCCAAGCAAACATTGTGTGTTCTTTTGAGAAAAGGGGGGGGGGAGGGGTGTTTGGGAAAAAGAAGGATTTGAAAAACGTACTGGTGGGTAAAAAATGGCAACAAGTTTTTCGCGCACATGGAATTCGGTGAGATCTGTTGGGCGTGGATGCCCTTTAATAAGCTTTTCTAGAAAAATATAAATCTTTTAATGTGTCTAATCACTTTCTTGCTGTTACTATAAACAATTATGCGTACAAGACGCAACTAAACGGCCGTCATTAGATTAAGTGTCTATGGCACTGTATACAAGCTTTACTAGCAGCTGAAGTAAGACATAGTCTTGATTATTTTTGCTCTAGCGATCTAGTTTAATGATTATTAAATATTCACCTACTTAAAGGCATAGCCGCACATAATCGGAACCACAACGCCAATACTGTGTGAAAATCTTCTCGATACCTTCCTAGGAGAACATACTGTTGCTTTCCATCATGAATTCGGCGTATGTGCATCCATCAAGTTGATACACAAAACAAGCCAAGGATTTCCTAAAGATTATTTTGATCGCTAAACTATATCAATGCTGATATTACTTTGATATATTTTCTACTGCGGATACATATTTGATCAGGTTTAGACGTCTAAAAAGCCATTTATCACATAAAGAAGAGCATCCGAATAACCTGTCCTCAGGAGTATGCATTTATTCCATTTCTGAAGATTACTGGAAAAAAGCCAAATGGATATACTAAAACAGGCCGAGAGCAAGCCCCGCTCTTCCCAAACCCTTCATAGCGCGTAAGCTTCACTCTCCCAGAGGTTTTCAAGAACGGTAGAAAAGAGATAAACAAAGGTCAAATCTCAGAGCTCGGCAAAAGGAAAAAGACGCTGCAAAAGGGGTCCCAGCCCTCCTAATGGCTGCTACTTCTGAAGAAATCACACCATAGGTCTTCAGGGTTTGAACAGCAGTTCTCCAGTTGGCTAGACTGCAGCTTTCAACTTGACCTTGGCCTGTAAACGTGTCTCTCCCATATGTAAAGCGCAGCTGCCCATAGAGCCACGTCTGCTGTGCAGCAGGGTGGTTTAGAAGCTGCAAACAACACAAAATAGGGGCTTCCAGAGCTTTCCTTCTGGTGTTTGCAGCCATGCATATCGAGGACCAGAAATCTGCTGAAAATATACATTTGTAGTTGGACTCAAGTATGGACACTCTGCAGTAATTACTAGGTTCATCTTGCCTCTGATGAATTATTGTGAACATTACAAAAACAAATAGAGAAATAAGACAGGACATACGGCCTTACACGGTATAACATACCACATCTTAACGGACAGGACGGCCAACGCGATTAGCATATGCATACAAACAATGACAAACATATTTCAAAGAACTCCAAGAGGAAAAAAATAATGCAAACATTATTCATATTATATCTACTTGAATGCAGTAAGAGAAAGGCCCCAGCTGCAATAGCCCACTGCATGGAATTGTTTGAGATTCCCATGCATCGAGTAGCCTATCTCCGTCATACCTATACAATACGTATAATCTATTAGGAGAGCGTATCTTATCAACTATTTCACGACATCTAAAGCAATTTATCTGCTACGGGTCACATATCTACCTAATATGTTATACACGGATAAGGAACTCTGTAGACATGGATATGCATATATATTTTCAAATGTTTTAGAAAGACGAAAAATAAAGATAGTCTTTTCATGCATGCTTACTCTACGGTATTTTGTTTGTGCAGAACAGGAGAGAACTTCAATTTCGTACAAAGCAGATTCGAAAGATGTATTATCTTACCATCATTACTGAATGTAAAAGTACAAGCAGTAGATTTTCATTTCATGTTGTATAGTCTATATTATTGCTACCTTAATACACAAACTTGATAGGAAGGTATTGCATTTGGTTTACTTAGTATGACTGTAACAACTGGTCTCTCTCTATCTCTCTCTGACTTATGCATTTATCTAAGCGATTCCATTTCTTTGCTGATTTTAGTTATTATTAATAAAAGTGATTTAAGGCTTTAGTGTGTGTGTATATATACTTACTTTAGTTATGGATACTTAAGCCTTAAATGTTATCTAAGTCTTTCTTTACACTCCATCGCACTGCATGAATCTAAAAATATAAAATGCATAGTTGTATTACTGTTACATATAGCTTTACAGAGCCCGCCTGCAGGAAGCCACAGAGTTGCGCTGAAGGTAAACGTCCCCAGCTTGATCTATAAGCGATAAATGAGTGATGGGCAGAGGCTTTGAATTTTAAGGATGTTGAGAATAACGCGTGCTTGAGGCTGAAACCATCTCACTCCTGCGCTTTGAGCTCTCCTAGTTGTCCAGTTTTAATTTCTGTTTTGCTTTCATTGAACCAACCCCCGCCTCCCCCCCCCCCCCCCCCCAGTTAAAAAAAAAAAAAATCCTTGGCGACCGCGCTAGGGCCGCCGCAGCGCATTCTCAGCCTCAGTTATTGAATGCTCTGCGTGTAATGCTTCAGATGCTTATCACACGCTTTGCATATCACGTGGGCGAGCACGGCCAATGAGAGAGGCCCTGGCGCGACCCCGGCGCGTCAGTGCTGCTAAAGTCTCGGAGACGTGCAATCGGGTTTTTCAGTCTTTGGGGCTTTTAAAAAAGAGCCACTAGTCTCCATGCTGGCCGGGCTATGACAGCTTCAGTGCTCCTCCATCCCCGCTGGATCGAGCCGGTGATGTTCCTCTACGACAACAGCCTGGACGAAATGAATAAAAACCTGGAAGGCTTCGCCGGCAGCAACTTTGCAGGCAACCAGTGCCGCAACCTGATGGCGCATCCCGCGTCCCTCGCCCCGAGCGCTAGTTACCCCGCGGGGGACGCGCCGGCGCCCGGCGTGGCCGAGCCCGGCAAGCAGTGCAGCCCCTGCCCCGGCTCCTCGGGGGCCGCCCTGCCCTACGGCTACTTCGGCAGCGGCTACTACCCCTGCCGGGTGACACCCCACAATGCCATCAAGTCCTGCGCTCAGCCCTCCACCTTTGCAGACAAGTACATGGACACGTCGGTGGCCGCCGGGGAAGAGTTCGGCTCCCGGGCCAAGGAGTTTGCTTTCTATCAGGGCTACGCCGCCGCTCCCTACCAGGCGGTGCCCGGCTATCTGGATATGCCCGTGGTTCCCACCCTCGGGGGCCCGGGAGAGCCGAGGCACGAGCCCTTGCTGCCCATGGAGAGCTACCAGCCCTGGGCAATCCCCAACGGCTGGAATGGGCAAGTGTACTGCTCCAAAGAGCAAACCCAACCACCCCATCTTTGGAAGTCCACCCTGTCTGGTAAAGCACCTGCATTTTCCCTATTGCTAGCACAGCGATTTATTGGACTGGTCCTTACTAGAGGTAGCCATGATGGTGATGCTAAGAATATCCTGAAAGGTAGATGGGCAATGGATAGAGGGACTGGCTAGCAGATAGGCAGACGGGTAGACAGTTAAATAGATAGACAAAGTTTGTTTAGAGGGCTCGCTCTGCTTCCAGGGTGTTTGAAAACCAGCTGAAACAGAGAATAAAAGACATTCAGGCTGTACTAGTATTTGCTGTTAGTGCTGAAGTTTGCACAGGCCACGCACGGATTTTTGCTGCAGAGTATGTATGGAGCTTTTTATATCTGTAGGTGAGCGAAGACTGAATGCGTGCTATGTGGCAGGGAGTAAGAGGTGTGGGTGTCACTGCCGAATAACCACCTTTCCTCCTCTTACAGATGTTGTCTCGCATCCCTCCGATGCGAATTCTTATAGGCGGGGAAGGAAAAAACGAGTGCCCTACACGAAGATCCAACTCAAGGAACTGGAAAGGGAGTATGCCTCCAATAAGTTCATTACCAAAGACAAACGCAGGAGAATATCAGCAACGACAAATCTCTCGGAGAGGCAGGTCACAATTTGGTTCCAAAATAGGAGGGTCAAAGAGAAAAAAGTCATCAATAAGCTGAAAAGTACTAGCTAGTGACAAAAAAACAAAAACAACATGGGAATTTTGCAGCTCCACAAGTTAGAGGAGTTGCTTGTACCCAATATTAAGACACGATAAAAGCAAATATAATGGAAACGATGAACCTCTTCTTTTCCTAAGAAAAACGCGCGTTTGTGGAATTTATAACACTTTAAATACAACTGCTTAAGAGATGGTTGTGCCTG
Source organism: Ichthyophis bannanicus (assembly GCA_033557465.1). Lineage (NCBI taxonomy): Eukaryota > Metazoa > Chordata > Amphibia > Gymnophiona > Ichthyophiidae > Ichthyophis > Ichthyophis bannanicus. The sequence goes on from CM066031.1 coordinate 576,847,808, forward strand.
ACGTTTCTCCAGAAATAAAAAATACTGATAAATCAGAAACCCTAGAGAGAAGAAAAAGCTGACGCAAATATACAATTGCTATTAAGGTCCGCAATCATTATGATCTGAGACGTATTTCTCGTGACCTATAAACGGACACCGAGTCAGCAGTTAGAATCCGGAAGCAGATAACAAATCAAAATTAGGTCATTGTCCAGGATACTGGTATTTTTCTCATTTCACACTCCAGAAGGCATATTGAATGACTGCTCAGGTAAATTATGGTGAAAATTGTAATTACTGTATATTTACGCATTTTTTTTATCTATCAAGTGGGTACTGAAATAAATATTTGAGAAAAAAATAAGCATATATGGGAAAAAGATCATATCAACTGCCCAGGATGACAATGCCAATATTGTACTATTGAACTCCTCTTTCTTTTCCTTTGATTTTTAATTACTAGTCATCGGCAGATTCTGTGGCATTACAATTGTAATTTCCTGAAAAATAGTATAGTGGGACTGCACATTTTTTAGGAATCACATGATCAAATTATACTAACTACTGTAAGTGCAGTGACTGATATTTCTTTTAAAAGTATTTTTTTGTGTGTACTCAAAATAGAAAACATTGGATTTTTGTTTAGAGCACCAACATTTGCTTAAAAAATAGTGAACAGCCAAACTCTGTTTCCTGAAGCATTTTGATTTCTTAATTGTATACCTAAAAGTAATTATTTTCTTTGTTTATTAGCTGTAATGAGACTGCCATGGAAATTTTAAGCAGTGATGTTACAGCTCAGTTTTTAAACTAACCAGTTATTTCAACAGCACGTTACTTTGTCTTTCTCACTATAAACTGCTATCTTGTAAATAAAAAAAAAAATCAGCGCACTATGAAAAATGTATTCCGTGCACCCTCTGTTTCATATTTCAACGGAAAATGAATAGAAAAAAAGACACCAGATAGACATATACTATTTTATTCTGTTAATAAAATAGTTCACTGTTATATATTATGACATACTCTTTATTTAACAGGTTTGAACATTTAGGGCAAAAGAATCGCCTTGTGTGCACTGAAAAAGTACTGCCATTCCCTTAATTGGCTTCCGAGCTCTAAGGTTCTCACGTGATCCTGTTCGGTAATTTATTTAGCTGAGTGAAAAATCGCAAAAACCAGTTTCATAATCTATAAATGTTTCACCAATTTTAGAGTGGCAGGTAGTTTGACAGAAAAACTGATAGGAATGGAGAGTCCTCTCTCCCTGCTTGGAAATTAAAACCATTTGTGGGTTCCCAGAATGCAGAGATATCCAAGTTAAAGGCTCACAGCAAGGGCCGAAATGCACAACTGAGTGGGTTTAGAGTATTTGTTGAAATGACGGGACTTGGGAGGCCTTAAACCTTGACCTTGAAGAAAGCAGACAATTTGTGACCTTGACTTTTGACAGCTCAGAGTCATCCTTGGAATTAATAGACCAAGGGCGCCATCTGGCGTTTCAATTCAGTTTTTAAAACCAACAAGTTACAAAAAACAATTGCTGCTCACCTGGTCTTTGTTGATAAGGACCTTATACCCAATGATGAAGCAAAGCGGCTTATCAAGATTTTTAATAAACCTTATTCTACAGTTTCTATTTGTACGCATTCAACATAATATAAAGACATTCCAAGACGGCTGTCATTCATGGCTTAAGAAAAAATATGAGTCTATCTCAGTAAGTATTATTTTTTTCGAGTTGTTTTCTTTTTTTAACCTGAATATGTTGTTAGCGTGTCTTTTGATGTTTTGTTAAATTAAATTGTATTTCTTTCATAGTCATCTTTCACCCTAATTAGAATGGTGTAGAACACTCTACTGGAAATATTCTATTGTTCATTTTGTGCCAAACTAACTACAGGCTTTTAGCATTACATTTCAGACATTTAATGAAGCTTATTTTCGCAGTGTCATGGTATCCTTAATCTGGCTGTAAAATTTACAAGTTTCACTGTGAAAAGTTTGTGTTTCTGCCATAACAGCGGAATAAGGAAGATTACTCTCTAGTAAGTGTCCTCTTTCAGCTACCTGAAGAATACACTAAAAATAGGCAAGGAAAGGAAGTTAGAGGAATATTTTAGTAATGGCTGTTGTGAAGATAGAAAAATATTGTTTGCTTTAGAGAGTGATATTCTGGAAAACTTTGGCAAAGAGCACAAAGGAAGGGGGAAGGATGCTTTTGAAGTAATTTCGTGATGAGTGATGTTAATAGAAATGCCTGCAACTAAAAAGAATACTGTTTTCAGGAAACTGACAAATTCGTAAACTTTTGTAAGAATAAAAGCATTTGGAGGCTTGTTTGTTAAAGGATTTCTCGCATATAATGTCGAAAATGATTATTACACTCATTCTCAATTCGGTAAAATTTTAGCGCTGACTGAATATATAGGGGTATGTTTACTAAACCGGGCTAACGGTTAACCCGGGCTATCTGCAACTAGGTCCCATTGAATAATATGGGACCTAGTGACAGATAGTCCGGTCAACTGTTAACCCGGTTTAGTAAACATACCCCATAATGTCTTTCACTCTCTCTGCTGTCTAGATGCCATAGTATGCAAAAAGCAGGTATTAGCTAAAATTGCATATGTTGGTGGGTGGGATTGTTTTTTTTTTTTTTTTTGGGGGGGGGGGGGTAATAGAGAGATCTAACTATGCATGCACAGTGCCGTCACCTACCCTTTTCAAAGTAATTTAATGTAGGGTTAAGTGTATAGGTCTATTAGAAATCTCGCATATAAATTGACTTTTGATGTGATATACAAAGATTTTTAAAAAGTCGCGTTAAGATTAAAATAATCATGAAAGACGTTCTTGAACTCGATCTAGGACTGACGGTTAGAAAAGTGAGATGCTGCCCAAGATTTATGTGAGAAATCGCTCAGTCACTGAGCTGTGCAGAATGTTTGCGGCGATTTTGCCATAGTTCAAGTGACTCGATGCACATAGATTTAATCAGTTCTTGCGTCTAGAGTGAGAGCGTTTTTTTCTATACACACAAGTTAACACGAAGGCCATCCTTGTTTACCATTGCCTCACATATTTCTCCCGAAACCCTCTCCTTTCGCGTTTGAAATGGACAAACAGGCAGAGTGTTGGACTATTATTTATTGCTGTTTGTTTCGAGGAAAACTGAACTAAGCATTAGAATCACCATAACGCCATGGCCCCTGCTCTCCTTTCTCTTTATGTTTTCTCGCGTATCGTGTTTGTCCGGTTCTTGTCGTGCATCATAGCGAGCAAGTCTTTACAAAATGACTTAAAAACCAATCCAAAGCCTCGGAAAGCCACCCAACCCCCATTCTGATTAATTTGTATAGCCTGATATTCCGCTATCATCCGTTTTAAAACAGCAATGTGATGCCAAACATAAAGATTCCCCCGACACGAATCCTTAACTCCCATAGCGTCGGCATAGCCTCGGAGCTTTCTTTCAAGTTTAGGGAAGATGGAATTGCTAACAAGAACACGATTATTATAACTTAAAAATATATTTCTTTGGTGAAATTAGGAGAGCCTGAACAATACCTTATTACCAGGCAATTTTAACAGTAGCATATAAATCTGAATGCACACGTTCGTTAGAGGTGCACGGGTTTGACTCAGCAATTCCATTTCCTCAGGGATATAGCAGGAAAAAAAACACCTATTCCAGTGCAGAAAATATTTCTGTGGCATGTGTGAGGTCATTAGACCTTATATTTACTATTTAAAATAAAACTAGACAGGTTCGTACTTTCACTGTAGTGAAAGAATAAATGAATGAGTTGGGATTCTTTTTCTTGTATTCACCAAATTAATAATTTGATCTTTGTTTCCACCGGTACCAGTGAAGTCGTTTCAAAATAGAGTCACAATTCAAATGGTATATATAACTGAAGGCAGTCGTCTTGTTATTTTCTTTCTAATATGGTATTGGGTATATTTGCAATAATTATAGTGATGTGTGGAAGGCATCGAACCTAGTTGTTGTGGTAAAAGAACAAAAACCCGCATATTCCTGTAGATTTATTAGGACATGACAATTTCTATCAGGTGTGACAAAGACAATTGTATTTTTGTTTATAGCGTTTAAGTTGCAGTCAGAAAACAAAGCTTTAGCGAATCTCTTATGTAAAAGCCCTGGATGTTTTAAATTGCATTAATAATAGCACTAGGAGTAGTGGGTATTGTAAATCTGGAGTACTTTTCCTAATAAGTGGATCAGTCACGTCGATTTTACTTATTTTGTGTTTATTCAAATTGTACAAGAAAGAAAACGAACGTCTTCAAATGAGAATCGTAAAATCATTTGACCTAAGGAAGCCTTCTATAAAAATTACAATGGACGGCTAATAAGAGATTTATCTGAAAAAGATCATAACTAATTAATACTGGTATCCTTGCATGTATTGTATTTAGACGGGAGCTACGTTGTGTAGACTTAGGAAAACATATCTACATGAAATAGAAAGTTTCCATTGGGTATCTATGAATAAATGCAGAGTGTCAATTCTTATATCAGCTTTAAACATTCCTTGAAATTCATTACTAGTTTCGCAGCTTTTAATTTTTACTAAATTAATGTAGAACCTTAAGGCATATTTATTATTTTATATCCCAGATTTGCATACCGCGTTTACAATTCAGCTGTAAGGAAGGGAGTTTATAGAATGTCTATAGAATTGGTTTGTATTTGCCAATTCTTAGTAAATATTAATTTCCCCGAGACAACAATAAATCTTTTTGCCACTTAAATAAATGTATTTTGACATATTTTGATCATTTGGATCGTAAACATAGAACATGTAAAAATTCATTTAACAAAATAGCCGCAAGTACTATTTGTAACTAAACATTCCAAGAGAAACTACTTTTCCTTCATCTCAACACCCCACCCCCAATTTTAACCTCTCAACCCTTAAACCCGCCTCCCTTCCTTAAGACCAAAAATAAAAAAAATCCTACCTCCGATTTATAAAAAGCTCCTGGACTATATTTGTAATAAGTAATAGGGCGATTTCCCCACGGATAGAGAAAACTCTATGAGAAAGTATAACCCCTTCCATTTTTCCGAACTGATTATTAAAATGATGAGTCTGCATTTACAGTTAATTCCTCTTTAGCTGGTTGATGGGGCAAAGAAATGGTCAAAAAAGATCCTTTCAAAAAGGATTCATGCTGGTGAGGCGGTGGCCTTTGTAAATTCCAATTGTGAATGAAGATTTGATCTGTGGGGTCCCGACAGCTTCGAACCCTGCGTTCTATTAGTCTACCAACAGGCAAAGCGAGAGAATTTTTTTTTTTTTACCATGAAATCAGAAATAAGAGTATTAAACACATAAAGAAAGAGGATAGGGCGTTTTTAGAAACGTGTTATTTATAAATTTTAAAATGACCTTTTTTTCTTTGTGTTGATTTATTAAAGGTTTTGCAACACAGTCTCCCCCTCCTCCCCCTCCCCCACCACCACCACCACCACCACCACCACTGAAAACAATGGAAATGTTTTGACTGCTAAATTTGGTGCAGTTTTTTCAATGGAGGAAACTTAGTTCAACCATTTAATAAAGAAAGTCATATATGAGTGAAATGTAAATAAGCTCGCTATGTTCGGCCATTAATGCAAAAATGCAATGTGTGCCTTCGAGGCAGTCCTGACTCCTGGCGACCTAGAAGCTCCTGGGTTTTCTTGGCGGTGTCACCGGAAGTAGATTGCCAGGCCTTTCTTCCGAAGCAGTGGAGGGTTAAGTGACTTGCCCAAGGCCACAAGGGTTGCTAGTGGGAATCGAACCCTGGTTGCTTGTTTGCCAAGCCAGTGTTCTAACCACTAGGCTACTCCTCCACTGCTCGGCCATTAATATCGGAGTCCAATTTGCCCTTAGGCTACTTAGGGCCTGTTCATCAGGATCTTTCCTCATGGACACAGTCTGTGAAGAAAACCTTAGTAAGTCAGCTCTCTTGCCTGTCAGGGATTCATTCTGATCTGGCGTTAAATCCAGTGGATGCCAGATTAGACCAGTCTTCTCTTAAATAGGTAACCTTCAGTTTGGATAGATTGCCCCATTAATTGATTGCAATACCAAAATCAAAGTAGGAAAGCCCCTACTAGCATTTAAATGGATGCAAAATCCGTAGTAGAATCCCTGAAACGTCGTGAGTTACCTTTTCATTGGAGGGTGCAGGGAAATGGTTTAATTTTGCCACCTGTCGAAATCAGGGGGCAAGACTGACACCACAGTCTACAGATATTTCTTTTATTGTGTGTGCATCGTTCTGTGATATCAACCATCTTAGATTCCTAAGCTATTTCCTACGCCCTTTATTTTCTTGCCTAAGTCAATGGTATATATGAGTGAGGTATGAAATACTTGTCACCAGTTAGGGGAAAATCGTTTTCAAATCGTTCAAATTATCTATCATTCCTGTCTGGTTAATCTATATGTTGAAAAAATGCATTTTAGAAATTGCAATTTATATTTATCAATGCTTTAATGTGGAAATAATGTAAAAAAAAGGACTACGGTAGAAAAAAAATGATGGAATTTTAGTTACTAGCATTGCGATGGCTTGCAGCAGTGAAAGTGCATTGCCCTTCTAAAATAAATATAAATGAAATGTTTTCTAAACTATGGTTTCGTGTCAAAATTATTCAGGAAAAATACTTTTCCAACTTTCAAATGATCATTTTGTGTCATATTTCTAAATATATTCCGTTGCAGATTGTAAGTGCTTCACTTTTTTCAGCCACTAATTACTTATTACTATTTCTATAAATAAATGACCTTTATATATCAATATTTATACAGAGGTGTGTGTGTGTGTGTGTGTGTCCCTTTTCCTGCTTCCCTGATGTTTTGTTTTGTTTTGTTTTGTTTTTTTTTATCTTAAATCCGAATTATTCTACCATAGCTGTACACTGCTAGGATCTAGTCTGTCGGATCCGGAGCAGTTAAAAGCTTCACTGCACAGTTCCATGACCACCTTTGGCGTTATATTAACTAGACCATCGCAACCCTGTTCCCCAAGAATTCAGCACGAATATGGCCCAGATCATAAATGAGACCCTAAAGCGGTAATCCTTTTTAGCTCCTTCCTGATTCATTTGCTGGCGCAACATGCGCTCAGCGCCGCTGGTAGTGCTTTAATATCCCAGGCTTACCTTCATAATATTTGATACACCAGGTTGAAGAAGAGCCTTAAATATGAAAGTCATCTGATTGATCTCAGCATAGACGGGCCATTATCCAAGAGTGCAGCATCCCCAATATTGCCTAATAGCAGCAGCAACAACAGTAAGGCGGGGGTATATTTGTAACTTCAAATCCTGGACAAGCCTTGAACTTCCGGTCGGGTTGCTAAAATATTTTTTAGTTTCTCTAGTTGAGGCACATTGATAAAGGGCTGGCTGAAGCTACAGCTGTTTTAAATATTTTGAATGACGAGTCTTTGCCTTAAAAATAAAATGCGGGAAGAAATCTTTCTTCCAAAGATTGTGTCCATGGATGCAAAATGGAGAAATCCTGGGGAAGATAGGACCTTGCCAGAATTCCTCTCAGTAATAATCTACTGAATGTAATAACGCATTGCCCACCTAATTGACACATCTTTCACATTTGAGAGCCGATCGCAAATGCATCTCTTTGTGTTTACTCCGAAATATTAAAAACACGTAGAGAGTACAACATAACTTGCAAATATTACAAATCGTTTATCTTTATTTATGACAGGGCTGCCTCTGTGTTAGAATAATTCTGAATATATAATTACTCAAGGGTAGCACCAAGCTTTTGAATAGTTAAGGGAAGGATTATGTACAAATTCGATCAGACATTTTGAAAACCATCACAGTCTAAAACAAAAAAAAGAATATGCTGGACAACAGAAAAGTGATCTAAATTCGTTTATAGCTGAATTTTTGTTGGCTTATTGGTGCAGTTTTTGAGGAAAATCATTAAAACGCACATAGGCGCTGCCGGGCAATGGCTAAATTCTAGAAGAGCCTGATCAATTTCTAACCATTGTTTGAATCAAGATTATGAAAATAAACAAAAGCTTAGCAATAACAACAAACATAGAACTATACAAGAAAGGTTATTGTGTATGAACGGTTTTCTTTCAGAATGCAAAATAGTATTTTACCAATAAAAGATAAAGGCATAAATGAAAATCTGTGTTCTAAGATATTTGGAATTCATTTGACTTGTAACTAGACATTTGAATATTAAATGTAAGATACTTGTATCCTTTTACAATATAGAAAGATGGTTTTCTTGGGTCTGTCCGAACCTGCGTTTCTTCTATGAGTGGTTCCTTTTCTTTTCTGTGCAGGCGTCCAAAGATACAGCGTTCTTGGGGCTATGCCATTAATGTTGTGTTTGTGATAACAGGGAAATCTGGTTTTCAAGGAAAATCTCACAATAGCCCTGAAATTTTCTCTGTAGTGAAGTTTGGAAGCAGTTTGGCTTTAGCTCTGAAGCTGAAAAAAAAAAAAGCAAAATAGTTTTCAAAACCCGTTTGTGCAACCTATGAAGTCAGTTAAATCTCATATTTGTTTGTGTTTTTAAGTATTTCTGAATCTCTAAGCACAGGGAGAAAAAGGTTGAATCGCCACAAGTATGAATCGCGTGCTAAGTCGCCATCTTTCTGTACCTCTTCAATATACATGCGTGTGGCAGCTGAAAAATGCAAGCGTTTAGTTAATTTGAACAAAGTATGGAGACCCTGTAGAAATGCATCTAAGTCTTCCGCAGTTTGTATTTGATGCAGGTAGCTTTAATAAATGTTAGGCGCCTTCCCAGTCTCATGGAAGAATGTTCTGATTTTGTTGTTTTACTTATTCCATTAATAAAATTCAATAAAATTTGGGACTTTCAGTATTAAGCCTGGAAAATATAGTGAAAAAATGATCGTGATTCAATAAGAGGGAAATTATGTTACAATTATAAACGGATCACACTCCAGCAATTTAATGAGTATTATTTTAAACGCGGAATCTTTGGGTAAGAAAAAAAACTCCGAAGACTAACTTTCAAGGTAGATTTCACTGCAAGAAAGTCCACATTTAAGGTCAAGTTCACGACATTACATTTACTAGCAATTACCTAACAAATATGATGTAGCATAAACGATATTCCAATTGTAAACATTAAAGTTTTAGCCAAAGTATTTTTTTAAATAGTTGCGGTAATAAATGATTTTGCCTGACCACAGTTATAGATTGACAACTCATTCATGATTCTCTTCTACTGATTACGAATTCGCAAAATCGTCCAAACCACTTGCAATGTATCCACCCGATTGGTGGTTTAAGCCCATTTACAGCGAGCGACTTAATGTTTCTCCTGTTGTGCATATCCGTATAGATCAAGGTGTTCTAAGAAGTGTTTTGTTTTTATTATTTCTTTTCCCTTTGACAATCACCTTAAAACAGTTTGTGGTCTACCCACCTATTCCCTCAAATTCCCACCTTTACCAGTAGCGATTAGTATGCCGTGTACCTGTGATACGGAGGGAAAATGATTTTTAGGAGGCTGAAAAATATATCCGTACACTGCAGATCCAACCTGCTTCTGTACTATTAAACAATAAAATTTACTCCGGTGATATTATTTCTCCGAGGCACTGACGCACAACCAAAAAGGCAGCTAGAAAAAAAAAGACCAGAAAGAAGTTTGTAAAGTCGGTATTAAAAATAAGTAGGAGCGCAGAAGTTTAATACGTTATAAAGAAAACGCGAAGACAGCATCAAATTACTTCCACGCTATAGGAGGACCCCTAGCTGTTCAATACATTCCTTTCCAGAGTGGGGCCTCTAGTCAGTGGCATTGATTTCTCCATGCTTACTTATTATTTCAGTGTATAAATATGCCATGGTCTGTAACTCGGTTGCTCTACTTTATAATGAACCTTTCAATATTTAGAAGCAGCGCCAACTTTGGGTCAAACCGTCCCCTCCCATGATTCCATTTTGTGTTGATTAACTAAACCACAACAAAATATCCCAACAAAGTGTTAATCACAATCAAGAGGATGACAAAACTTAAATCATATATAAAGTACTTGAAATTCATAATAAGAACTCATACCTTAGGGCCCTGTGTTTTGGGATGCATTTTAGAATCCTGCTAGCTTTGCCCCAGAGCAACACACTATTTTCTTTACTGATTTGCACCTTCCACTTTTCCGACCACAGTAAGGGAGGTTACCTCACTTTTCTTGCCACTGTATTTTAAGAATTGCCTGCAGCAAATGTTACGGTTACTATTAAGGGATAAGTTAGTTTCGGTCGCATATAAATATCCAGACCAGGCTTTTTTATGTTGTCAGAGTTGTGTCCGAGTTGATGCTGCTATTCCTTCGGCTTCATTACCAAAGTTAATGTGCGGAGAGACACAGCTGCACAATTTGGACAATGAAGGCCTTCTTCAAAAGTTCTGAAAACGTGCTCACCCTTTCATAGACTCTTCTTACGGAATTCACAGTAGCTCCATAGCATTCTATGCAAATGTTTTCAACTTTTTTGTTAATATGCGCATTAACCAATAGTACGGACATCTCTATATGTGGATTTTACAGAATAAGGCCTGCAATGAAAAATTAGATAGTAAACATTAGACAGGAAGGTGGAATATACAAGCCATTAAGGCATATTTCTGTTCAGACACATTAAGATCAATATAAAAATGACGTCTCAACGTCCCGGGAATATTTGTACATGTTAAACTATAATGTTAACCCAGATAGAGAAATAAACTCGAAGTTCTTTACCGTCTTTCTAAGAACATATTTCTCAGTGTATCCACAAAGTGTATACTTTGCCCATATGTGTTCCCACTGGTATTTTTGGAATGCCCCGTTTGGTTTCAAAGCATGAAACGATATTATTCAGAAATGAATCCTGACATTTTTCAATTCGGTTGCTTGAAGTTTTTCTGCTGAAGCTACTATTGCCTATTTCTTGAGCAAAACTCCAATTACAAAGAAGCGAGATACCCCAGTTGAACAACATATAAATTAACACTGTAAGCAGTATAACCTCACAAAGAATAATATGCAGCAAATCACTACTTACATATTCTAACTGTGTAAAACGTTCAATTATCTACATTGTTTTACCTCATGACAAAGACAGAGGAACGAGGTATCAGCTTGTTTTGTGCAAAACAGGAAGGGCAGCTCTGTACAATGAACATCTGTCTAACGAATGTACCTTTCATATCCTCTCCTCGCTTTTCCCTGAGATAACGCTTTTGATTCTACAGTGGAGAAAGCAGGGCACACCGAAACAGAACCGGCAGGAGCATGTTTAGAAAAGCAAAGTCACTGCTTGCTGTATGTGGCTTGCTGTGTATTAGGCCAGCACCTTTTATTTTTTTTACTGGAAACACCAGTACATCTGCTTCTTTCACACCATCAGTGGTATTTTAGCTCAAATATAACTTCTTCAGCTCCTACGTGTTTAAGCACGCACAAACCTTTCAGAACTGCACCCCAATTCTATCGCATTGCTTGAAATTTATTTAAATATGGGCGGCAAGGGTCCGTATAGGTGGTGTCTCCGCTTAGCCGTTAGCCAGCTCTGTCAGGTTTATACTGACACGGCTGAAGTTGACTGCCAAAAGTGCTATAAAACTGCAGGGCAGTCTAGCTCTCTTTTCGGATCTTCTAGACGCGCCGGGCTCAATTATAGCCTAAAAGCCCTAATACAAGTGTAAGAAGTTGCATTCCCAGAGAGGCGGGGCAAGTCTGTGCGAGGGGGGCGCCTTGCTTAGCTCAATGTCAGGCCAATACTTTAAATATTCATTGTCTTATGCACAAATGTGGAACACTTACCCATTCCATAAGAAGATGGACAGAAATATAGAAGCGAATTCACTCTGCAAGGTTTGTTGGGGGAATTCACGAAGGAAGCATTAATGAACATAGGCCAGAAGAGCTGACTACTGTATAATGGCAACCTATGTACAGTTGAAACGTTTTTGCAATCCCGACTAGAAATGCAATCTCCACACAGCAAATAGAAGGCTCAGGCTCCTCGTTGCACAAATAGTATCTGAGAGGACGTCAGGAGGAAATGAATTAATAACGCCGTAGTGGAGGAGTAGCCTAATGGTTAAAAAGAGAAACCTAGTTTCGGGTCCCACTTACGCGCCTTGGGATCCTGAGCGAACTTCCATTGCAGCAGTTTAGATTATAAGCCCTGTAGGGATAGGGAAATGCCTACTGTTCCTTAACGCAACTGCGCCTTAAAAAGGCTGAGCTAAATACAAAATGCCTCCTTAAATCGGCTATAGAAACACCTTTGCAGATAGTAAACAAGTTCTATACGGATCCCCACACTGTTTGAGGTGGTGTATTGGGCCCGAAGGATATTACTAATGGTGAGGGGTTTGGTTTTTTTCAGGTGCAATTATGCTTAAAGACATAATTGTCAGAAACTGTAGACAGTAAAAAAAAAAAAAAAAAAAAAAGCGTGCTCTCGATTGATTCGCCAAGGAATGTAGCTATTTATTGCTACTTAAATCCAAAAGTTTAGCTAGACAGTCTGCGGTACTCCAAAAGGGGTTGGAAAACATTTCGTCTTTTCCTTTTTGTTTTCAGACAACGCATTTCAAGTTCACATCCATGGACATCTTAACATAGAGTGATACCCCATGTGTATTTTACAATTTTAAAAAATGACTTGTTACCATACTTTTCTTTAATAAAATCCGACCGATGCTATAAGAAAGATTTTTTTTGTTTTTCAAGTGAGCATACAATACTAGAGAAATGTTTTCCAAATATCTTTAGGTTGTTCACACCTGAAAAGCTTCTGTTTTCTTTAGCATGAACTCTTTGTAAGCGAGTGTATTTTTATTGTCAAAGAAACATGTCTAGTTTTACCCGGACTATCCGATTTCTCTGTTGTTCTGTATATACACACATATTTTGAAACAACCTTTTAGTAATTTCACCTTTACGGACTGTTTTCAAGAAAGAGCTAAGCATGGAGGCACTATCGGTCAGCTAAATGTAACTTAAATTCTGCTAAATAAACAGTACAATAAAATCGCTGGAGCTGCAAAATACATTGTTGTTTTTTTCAAGTATTTTTCACTACTGTTTATACGTAAGGAGAATAGCAAATACTATTTGCTCAGGTCTAAAGAAACGAGTTTCTGATTTAGTAGAAAACAAGGCTTTAAAAACATTAAGTTAGTATTTAAACTCCCCATCATGTAAATCATTCACCTATATTCAGTGGCGACAAAATGTATGTGCCTTAGAATATTAGGCCATATCAGTGTAGTCCACTAAAATAAAATATTGTTACATACCCTAGAAAATCTCATATGAAACCACACATGGTTTTTGAGGTTAAGGGGGAAGGAAGCTACTGAAAACTTAGGAAGCGGACGTGATTATTAATCTGTTTACCAGAAATATAGGCAGGACCTTGACGTTCATCTAGGTTTGCTGTTGAGTTAAAGCTAATGGAAAAACCTTTGCAGTTTTAGGAAAAGTAATTTATTAATCGCATTGCTATGCTTATGGAAGCCTGCAATATGCATATGCAACGATTCTTCCCTTAATTTTCCTTTTGTTTCACCTTCGCAGGTAGGAACCTCCCTCTAGCCAGCATTTTAGCAAGAGTTCACCGCTAACAGAAATACACTCATTTAAATCATATTTATTTGTTGAAAGCTATAGTTTTATAAAAATTCTGCTATTTTTTCCCTAATAAAATATTTCTGTCACCTACGCGCTATCGGAATTCTGCTCCTTTATGGTACAGAGTCACTGTGTGCAATTGGTAAAGCAGTAATTATAACTAGTGGAAAATGTTATGCTTTTTTTTTTTCTCCTCTCAGAGTATGAAAAAACAGGAGTTCGTTTTAGGTTGCATACTTTTAGGGGGACTGCGAAGCAACGAGTTGTTGCTTCCCTCGAGATGCATACAAGGAAAACGGCCCATACTTGCAGCTTGTCAACTTCAACATCTGATCACATGACCAGCACCTCCCTGCTAAGGATGAGGATAGATTTCCACGTCAGCTTACGTCTCCAAATTTCTACTTCACAGATCTGCTTCAAAGAGGCAGCTGCAGTAGAGAAACATGTTAAGCTGCTCGGCTAATGCGGACAACGCTCGGTAGCGTAATAATGGATTTTGATGAGCGCGTTCCTTGTTCCTCTAATATGTATTTGCCAAGTTGTACTTACTACGTCTCGGGTCCTGATTTCTCCAGCCTCCCTTCTTTTTTACCCCAGACCCCGTCTTCTCGCCCTGTGACATACTCCTACTCCTCCAGCCTCCCCCAGGTTCAACCTGTGAGGGACGTGACCTTCAGGGAGTATGCAATTGAAGCACCCCGTAAATGGCACCCCAGGAGCAACCTCCCCAATTGCTATTCAGCGGAAGAAATCTTGCACAGAGATTGCCTGCCTGCTTCCAACAGCACTACTATGGGAGAGATGTTCGGCAAAAGCCCCTCGAACGTCTACCACCCCAGTGCCAACGTCTCCTCCAATTTTTATAGCACGGTGGGACGAAACGGGGTACTGCCCCAGGCTTTCGACCAGTTTTTCGAGACGGCTTATGGCACCACGGAAAATCACCCCTCGGACTATTCGGTAGATAAAAGCTGCGAGAAAGTGCCCGCAGCAGCTGCAACTTCAAGTTTGGAGCCCTGCAAGGAGCCGGAGGAGGAGAGAAGGACAGAGAGTAGCTGCAGCCCGGAGTCATCTTCCGGCAACAATGAGGAAAAAAGAGCCGGCAGCAGCTCCAGTACGTATAAAAACAGCGCCTTACTTATGCAAGAGAGTTTGCAATCTAGCGCACTGCTGTTAAATTTTTATATGCTGTTTTATAAGCATATAAGGTTTATGGAGGGCCTTTAGATTTCCCCCAACAAAACTTTGTTATAAAAGGAAGGATCACGTGCTTAGTGCTGAAATTGGCCGTGAAATACCTCCGGCCAATGAAAGCTTTAAAACAATCTTTCCTCTTCCTTTATAAACCAGGGGGGGGGGGGGGTCGGTTTTTTTAAAAAAGAATAACAAACCTTGTGTGACAGAAAATTAACTGAAAATTCGTCAGGTTCTTCTGAAAAGTGCATTGTCCGATATTTTTACCTCCACAAGCCATCGTTGAGCCACAAGTTCAGTGGTAGTGTTTCTTCAAAGATAATGCCTCCATACTGGAGTAGAATGCAAACTGGAAAAGAATGTAATCTCCTAAACCACATGGCGACAGGTTCCAGGAAATCCATTTTGTAACAAAGTGGCCCATTTGATTTAGCCCTTTTTCCCAAAACAATGGGGTAACTGCCAGGCTGCAATGCCCTTCAACTGCTCGCTGCAATCATGGAAAGTTTTCAGTACAGTAAAAGGCCGACTTCTTGCGTGTAGTTCAATGGGCAAGCTGGTCTGCTGAACCCGAAAATTATTTGGAAATGAATAGTGTTTTTCAGAGTCGCATGAATCCGAGATTTTCCAAACATGTCCTCCTCTGATACTCTCAAACCTTTATACCATACTTTCCTCACATTTAATAACGCCGCAGAAAAATTTGACTATGATGTTTATGAAATGATTTTGGAAAATACTGCAGATGCTTACAGGATGTGTTTATTCCGGGATGCTGTAAGGTCTATAGAAAGGATATAAGATAATCACAGTCTAGTTTGTTTAAGTATGATTTTGAATGATTCCGAATAAGACATAATGTTTTTTCTAAGTATTTACTAACATTGGTCGGAATAGGTTGAGAATGGCTATGTGATCTGACCAGATTGTTTGTGTGTGTGTGTGCATTTCCTCTGTGTGCCCCAAAAAGACGCAGACCGTCACTAAAAGACTGAGCTAAATGCATTATTTCTCAGATCTTTAGCACGTAAGCATTACTCTGCGTGGCTACTTTCTGTGGGGTACCTATGGAAATATCACTTAACGATTCCAAGGTGGCCAAGTCTTGTTAAATGTTTATTTCCATACTGCCACCTCAAAACGTAGTAGCGGTCTTAGCGCTACAATTTATATAAATGTCTCCTAGGCAATGTTCTGATAAATAAGGCGCCACCATTTTCTCTCACATTCCTTTTACATTTTAATTTGCGCTCCACAGGTGGACAGCGTACACGTAAAAAGAGGTGTCCCTACACGAAATATCAGATTAGAGAATTAGAAAGAGAATTCTTCTTCAGTGTCTATATTAACAAAGAGAAGCGCCTACAGCTTTCCAGAATGCTTAATTTAACCGATCGCCAAGTGAAAATATGGTTTCAAAACAGAAGAATGAAAGAGAAAAAAATCAACAGGGACCGCCTGCAGTACTACTCTGCAAATCCGCTGCTTTAAGATGTTGCATTGTTGTAAATGAGATTAGAGTTTTGACAGAGACAAACTACAAGGTTACGTTTATGAAAGAGGAATGTAGCTGACGAGGGGGCTAGGGAACGATGGTTTAATATAATAAATAATGAGAAAGGATCATACTTTGGACAGGAATTACCTACTCTACATATTTAAGCCAAGCCAACTGGAGTTGATGGTGATGGTGCCATGCATGTGAGAGCTACAATTGGAAGAATTATTTCGTACTGTGTCCATGCATGGCTCCCGCGTCTTGCTTTCTGAAAACCGCAGTCTGCTTTCGAGTTGCCTACATTCAACAAAAGGGAGACGACCCCACGCTGTACATAGTTATCTTCCCTATTCCCTTCAGCTGCCCGGCGAGAAGGTTTGGGCAAGCGATCGTACGTTTTCAGATATGGATAATTTTGAAAAAAACTACGTGTGGATTTCTGGAGAAATTGTTCCACGCCCAGTCCATCAGGCCTAACTTAAATAATGAATACACACAGGCTCTCTTGTACTTTTCCAGTCAACAAGAAAAGCCTGGAGATATTTTGAAAAACCTGTGAGTATGTATGTATGTGCGTGAGTGTGTGTGTGTGTGCGTACACACATATGCACTTGATGACTGCACAAATATTTGCACATTTTCACGATCCCAACTATCCCTTTGACAATCAAATCTGAAAAACTGTTTTAAACCAGTGTTCCACTCTCTGAATTTTCAACACAAAGAAACAAACAAAAATGTCTACATCTCAGTAATGTGGAAAACGGAAAAAGAGATTCTCGCGGCTTTTGACTCAGAGGGAATACCTGTGGAGATGGACAAGGACAGGAACTTGGATCTGTGCAATGCAGCAGCACTCGGTCCTATAGAAAGCTAAACTGGTGCTCGCTTCATCAAGTAGCAGAGCTGAATTAATCAATGTACAGTACACCGAGCAAAAACAATGTAAATATAGCTATTTTGGGTTGTTTTATGTTGCCCTTAAATGCTATGACCTCTAGTTTGTTTTTAATCGACCTTAAATATGCAAGAAAACAAAACAAAAAGGAATAGATAAATCTGGAGGAGCCAAAGCGAATAAAATATAATTCAAAATTAAAGAGCACACATTTGAAATTCTATATTAATGTAGGAACGAGACAGCGTGTGCTACTGCTGATGTTATTTTCTGTTAAAATATTTGAATGTGTATGTCATAAAAA
This sequence comes from Ichthyophis bannanicus, assembly GCA_033557465.1. Classification (NCBI taxonomy): domain Eukaryota; kingdom Metazoa; phylum Chordata; class Amphibia; order Gymnophiona; family Ichthyophiidae; genus Ichthyophis; species Ichthyophis bannanicus. Next base: position 576,865,364 of record CM066031.1, read on the forward strand.
TAGTGTTTTACAAAATCTTGTAAATAAAAATCCATAACCTATTTTGTTTGCATCTATTTTTACATACATTTTATGAGGCAATGAGTTTTTTTTAATGAAATATGTCACTATCGCCTTACTAAGCTCCTCCCTTAAGGCTTTTCTCTCCTTCTTTTTCTGCTAGAAAAGAATGGATACTAAAGCAGGCCCTAAATGGATCTATTTCTTATCCAAAGCCCACTGTGTAACTACTTAAAATGTATACTTTGTATCTGCAGCTGTCTTTTATTCAAAAATATTGGGTTGCATGTATAAAATGAAATAATGCACAAGAAAAATAAAAGATATTGGAAATTCATTTTTATCTGGGATTTTTAATGTAACTTAAAAATCTATTTCAAAAGCCTTTCATCCAAGGCACGGTAACAGTTCAAAATGTAAATTACCATTAAGAATGGTGAGAGATATCGCTTGCTTTTCCTGTCTGACATCTTAGATACAGGCAATATGATTCTAAGGCTGTATACTTTTGGTTACGCGATTAAAGAGCTGAACTGGCAAAAAATATAATACTCGAAAGAATATCAGTCGTTTGGAGATTAAACCTCACCTTCTTCTTTCTCGTTAGCGAGGGATCTGAACATGTTGTCCCTTTCCAGCTTAACCCCAATATTTGGATCTGAGCAAAGTATTTCCATTTTTAATACTGTTAAATAGCAGATTGCACATTTCTCAGAAGCATGTATCTGCTAAAGAAGAGGAAGAAAGGGAGATGTGTGAAATGAGACAAAATAAGTTGAAATACAGTTAATCTGAACATCTCTTTGTTTGCTATTATGTTTTACCAAAGGTTAAATTTAAATTTTATTTTTAAGTACCTACAAATAAAGAAACCTCTCTCTCTCTCTATGTATATATATATATATGTGTGTGTGTGTGTGTGTGTGTGTGTGTGTGTATGTACTGTATACACACACACACACACACACACACACACCTCTATGTACATATAGTACATATATACATATAATAAATACAAAGTTCACATCTGGATGGTAACTAAATGCTGTTTTCCTATTGTTTATTGGCTTTGAACTCCCCTATTGCTCTGGACATCTCCCACAACCTTGAGGTGAAATGCTAGCAGGCTCTGGAACTTGACAAATATGTGAAACAAGGCCAGGATCAGCAACTGTGCAAAATAAGTTGAAAAGGTGAGTTCCTGGTTTTTGTACGTATATATTGATTAAAAAGTATATGTACAAGATGTAGCTTAAATAGCTAGAAAACTAGAAAGTAAACCAAGCACACTAGCCAATGCAATTGGCATTATATAGAAACTTCCCTTTCTGGTTAAAAATTAACAGGCATTTCTTGCTGATACTCGAGGCATTTAAAGCTGGAGTTTATCTAGAGCCGTCTTTGGTATTCTGACCCAGTAAATGCACATCCTTTGCATTCCTAGAGCAATTTAGTCATAAAAAGTGTCCGTGACTTTGCTATTTACTTATTTGGAAAGCAGTGCTATAAACTAACGAGACGGTTTGCTGCCATTTCTAGGAGAGTGAAAATCAGAGCTCAGCAGAAGTTGTTTGGGCAGATTCTGCAGCATTCTTTATCATACCAAGGCAGAACTAAAGCCATGTTTGAGCGAAGATTGCACAGATTGCCACAAGATGGCGTCCTTTAGATCAATGTCAAAGCCGAAGTCAGAGAAAGGAGCCAGGGAAAAACTCTTGGCCTTTGTTCTTTTCAGTTCTAGGAGAAGCACGTTAAATTATTTCACTTGTTATAATAGGACTTACAGAAGTTTCCCGAGCAGATTATTTTAGATCGAGTCTGTTCATTATTACACAGCTCTCTTTTGAACCAACTGGAACCACTTTGAATCAACTAACCATTGCTTCAGGGAACGTATTCAGGTTAGTAATTATATGGAATGTGAGAATGTATCGAGTTCTACTTGATAACATAATTTCTAAATTATGGGTATTGGTCCTTTTGGAGTACATTAGAGGAGCAGTGTTATTTTCGGACAGAAAAAAGTACGGATACATATTTCGGGGACTACACTGATATTTTTCAACAACATGTTATTTACATAGCACAATTCTGAAAATAATTAAAAGAAGCCTATCCTTTAAGGAGACTTCCTATTGTTTAGGATATTAAGTTATGTATGATAAATAGTTTTTAATTATATGAACATTTGTGTGAGGAGTCATTTGCTAACCATTTTTTTCTAACAAACGTTTTTCTTAAAATAAATATTAGTAAAGCACGTGCTAGAGTAGTCCAAATTATTACACGAATTCTAAATATTCTTAACCAAACATACCAAGATAACTATTTTCAGACAACTGGAACATTTATCTAATATTTGCTGTTTTAACCAGACTTGCTTTTGATAATAGAATGAAGTGTTAGAGTGAGTGAAACTATGAATAATAATGGTTGCAAGTAGAAATAAATGGTCTGCGGTTTGATTATAATCTCTTGAAACGGTACTGTATACGCCGTTAATAGGGACAGAAACAATTTCAGAAGAATAAAATCATATCCGCAAGACGCCTATGTGTATGTGCACTTGCGCGCATTTCCAGAACATATAGAAACTTGAGAGGCACTGTGCTTTTAGGAAACCCGTAGGCACAAGCACACATTCCGACTTGCCTGCTTTATAGGTTGCTAAATCGTATGGCCTTGTTTTCTGAAATATAGCCCATATGCTCAAAATCGCTACACAAAATTAAGAAAACAATCCCTGGACAATAGACTAATGCAGGTGTTTTGTTTTATTTTATTTTTATTAAAACTCTTCATCGTATTAACTAAATTCTTCCAAATGATATAATTTGCCACCGTTTTTTAAGGAACTCTCTATAATATTTGTATGCAACTCAAGCCCAATTTGTGGCTTCAGTCTGATAATGATGACTTAAGTTTTGGCTTGGATTAGGTCGAGTAGCACCTACATACCTCTGTGCATAAACCACCTGATCTTTGCAATGCAATATTGAAATTTAAAAGTTGATATTTGAGCAAACTGAGCATGGGATTCAAAGCTATGGATAGTGATATTTAATGGTAAAAAAAACATATATCAAATAAATAAATAAACAAAACGTGAGCCGAATCCACACATCTAAAGAAATTAGACATTTCCGTTCGTATTCAAAACATGAAATATCACTTTATAGCTATACATCACTCAATTCCGAACAATTCCGAATGTCCGAAGAAAGGCGATTAGTAAATTGATCTTCTGAAGTTAATTCTTCAATTATCAGTGAAGTTCAGGAAATATGGAGGGAAGGTGCTTGTGAGCCCAAGTCAGTACCACGTTAGGCTTCGAGCTGTATACATGTAATAATAAAAGCGTTAAGGCGCCCTCTGGTTTCAAATTATTTATTGGAAGGGTTAAGTCACGGGATATATTATGAAAGAAGATTCTTCGTTTTTTCTTAGTCGTCTTTCTGTGCCGTTATTATGCTATGCATTTTGCAAAAGTCTAAATAAAATGCAGATAGTACCTCCAGATTTATATAAAAGTCACTTACAAACGTAAGGTTATGTTAGAATGCACCCTACTAAGGTATTTGGGTTTTACGGAGCATTGTAATTGCTAGAACTTTTTTTTTTTTGGAGGGGGGGTACATAAGTTACCTCCAAGTGGCTATGTTTTTAAATTTATAAAATTTATATATAAAATAACCACGAAAAGAAATCTCAATTTTGAATATTTCATAGAGCTTCATATAGTTCAAACATGGTCCCATAAATAAAAACAAACAAAAAAACGTACTTGATTGGTCTTAAAAGACGTAATTAAATGCCCTATATTGTGTGAGGATGAGTTTACCCTAAAAGTGCAACCTAAATTTTCACAAATTCGTTTACTCTACCTATTTCCGTCAGCAAGGCCATAAGCTATCTTTGAAGTATATTCATGGCCAACATGTTTCCATTAAACCTTGTAGAGCGAATATGAAGTGGTCTTTGAAAATTCTAAACAGTGAGGATGTTGGAAAACGGAACTAAATTGCACCCTAAATTTCCTCTGGAGAAGCGCGGGAAACATATTTCAACAAAGATAAAATTTGTGTGCTAGGCATTTGTCACCCTCCCCGGCCCAATAGACACAGTTCCTAAGTCATTTGATTGAAAGCCTCCTACTTTGGAACAGATCCAAAGGAACAGACCAATTTGGCAACCTTACAAGATCTTGACAATTGATAGTTCAAATGTTGAGTGGCCATAGAAAAAATTTGCTCACGTTTTTGCACCCCCCCCCAATATAATCTATCAAACTATCTATCACACTATCTATCAAATGTGTATACACACACACACACACGCACACACACACATGCATATATCTACACACACTTTATATCTCTCTCATGTCTATCTGTCTATCCGTCTATCTATCGATATCTAAAGATATTAATGTACTAGTTGCAAGCATTCACTGATCTGTGCCCGAGAAATAGAGAAAAATGGGTTTTGCTTTGAATATGTCGTTATGATCCAAATGAACTAAGACGTTTTTCCTCATTTTGTGTCTATGGGAAAAATGCTTAGTTCCCCAGGTCCTAAGAATTCATTAATGTGATGTGCTATATATAAAGTAAGTTTGCCTCTTCTGCGCATACCTGGAAACATCTTTATAGAATTAATACCTTTATGTTATTTGTCGTGATATTTTTGTGTTTGAAAATTTGCCAAAATCATGGCTTCTCTGGTAAAATACCTCAAAATATCAGTCCACTGTGCATGCCATATTATCTCTAATTTGCATTAAAAATGTAATTCTATGAAAAAAAATTTCCACATTTTCAGTAAAAATGTCAGTCAAATACATAAATATCCTAGATAAAGATCCCTATGTGGAGTCTATCAATGGGGATTTTTTTCCACTTAGGGTATCAGAAAATTCTTGATTGAACAGGACCCTTTTAGCGCTTGAAAGGAGTAGTTATTCGGTATTTAAAACGTAGTTTCATACAATACACCTCGATGCTTGCCAAATTGTTCCACTTTTATCCCAAACCGACCATTATCTTTTATAGTTAAGAATCAAACGTTGCTTTATTAGTTTTACTTCACTGGCTTTGATGATACTATAGTTTACCATTTGCCTTGGCCTTGTTAGTGATTAAAGAAAGCATGGATAATACACCACTGAGCTATTAAGTTCATGATCTAGAAGTGTGTCCTGGCCATAAAAAAAGCTACAGTGTTCACAAGCTAAGGCACAACTGAAAAACAGACTTCTTTCTAAACATATGTGTATTGCTAATATAAAGACTTCGATACTTATGGGGATAAAATGAAGAGAACCATCAATTCTTTATTGTCAAAAGACATTAGCTAGATGTTTTTTTACAATGTTCTTATGACTGTTCTGCAACATTGAAAGTAAAAATATATGTTTTAGAATTGTATGTATTTACTTTTTACGTTTTGACAAATATAGGTTTCCATTTAGTCTGTTCTGATGAACGCTGGCAGCTATCTAAAATAAGTCTGGGAAGATGTAAACAGTAATGTTGTTTCCATATTTTTCTAATATTGTTTTCCATTCATTTTTATTTACTTTAACAAAAGCAAAACAAACAGGGAAATGCGGACTTGCCGGGATAGATTTGAAAGCTGAGTTCTGCGGTGTAGTGATAAAGGAACACGGAGCCATGGTTTTTCATGGTTTTTGCATCTGTATTTGTAACTTTAAGCCTATTGATAATAATCTTCCGGTATAGCAGCCAATAAAATCGTTCCTTATATGGTATTCGTGTTGTTCGCTACGATGAGTCTGGTAGGAGCCCGGAAAAAAAAGTTTGTCTGCCTCAAATTCACACATTGCATGTTAAAATGCAAACAATATTACTGCTGAACACGAAAGGGCTATGTGTTAGGTTCCTTAGAGCACCTTTAAGCCATAGCAAAGGTATGAAACCCGCTTTTCTTTTAGTATACTCTTTTGATAATGCTTGCAAAGGAAAGATTCCCCGTAAAGGGCCTACTGGAAATTTGTAACAAATTCGAGAAAGCTTACAGCTTTCCTAGCTGGCCTTCAAAGAAAGAACCTTGGAGCTGGCCCCATGCGCTAGCCTGCTTATAGACACGAACATTTGCGTCCTGCTGGCTTCTGTACGTTTCCAAATAACTTGTCGAGGGAGAAAGTCAAAATAAAGAAAGGAAATTCCGTATTGTATAAGCGTTGATATATGTAAGCATCGTCGAAACGAAAGATAGAGTCTCTGGGAAGCGTATACATAGCATGACAGTATTATTCCTAAGTATCATACTCGGGAATTGTCTGAAAGCCAAGGCTATCGGTTGCATGCAGGAGTGCACAGGGGGAAACGCTGTTCTGAATTAGCAAGGCCTGAGATGGCAAGGGGAAGGCTTTGTAATCTTTTAACTTTTTCCACTGCAGGCTTTACTTTCTGCTGCCTTCATTTTAAAGCAGTTTGCAATAATAGTATGTTTTAATCTAAAATCCCGGAATAGAACAATGCACCTTTATCTCATTTTCCTAAAAACGCTAATCTGTCACATCTCAGATCTAGCATATGTTAGTATAAAAGGAATAGCTTTCGCAAAATACCTTGCAATAACTACAGTAATCTTCATTCAAAAATTTCAGGAAAGGGATCTATTTATTCAGACGATGATAAAGTACCTCTCTCTCCCCATCTCTCTCTCTCTTTATTTCATTTTTCTGCATTTTGCTGATGCAAAACATTGAGTTTCTCAAAATTAGACCAATTTATAAAAGTGGCATTTGAGATTATTGTGCAAAAAAATGCTTAACTGACTAAAAGTTTTGTTTAGAATTATAAAGTCGCCTAGTCCACGCATTATAATTTATTTGAATGGTAATAGTATATTTTCCTAATTTTAAATAAACAAAGAAATATTGGAAACCTACATAGGGCGTTTATTAATAAACACTTTACATCCCATATCATTAATACTCCCTCGGTATCCTAAACGGTGATGATTAATATTTCTCTCACTCCCACCTAGCCAATCCTTTTATGCAATTCAGACTGCGAGCCTGGTGCTGGGTTAGCAAGAAGAGACATTTCTGAAATCACCCAGTGACGTTGTCATCGCCAAGTACCCAAGAAGCAAAACGCAAACAGCCAGATCAATTTATAATTTCAGCTAAATCTTAATACATCAAAAAAATATAGAAGCACATAAAAAGAATTAAAGTCCCCACCAAAAATATGCGGGGTAAGTAGCTTTATTAACTACATCTGAAGCATGCTATACAGTAATGTAGGCTGGGAAATAATATGACAAGAAAGCAATCTGAAAAAATACAAAGCATATTACTATTTCATATTAACCTTAATTTATGCTGCAGGTACAGATATCTTCAGATTACTATGGGTTTTCTTAAAGTCTGGATATTTATATCTGGATTCAATATGATATCATATCATATTAAATCCAAAAATCGAGCTGGGATCAATTCTGTGCACGCGAAACCAAACTGGGAGGGGTTGGTGGCAAGACCTCGACTTTCATTGGCTGTCAGCGTCTGCCGTGCTACGGGGGTATCTCTAATCATATTCAGCATGTTTTGCACAAGAAATGTCAGCCAGAAAGGACTATCTGCTCCCTTCGCCAAATTATTCAACTACAATGTCATGCTCTGAGAGCCCGGCTGCAAACTCTTTTTTGGTAGACTCTTTAATCAGTGGAAGCAGAGGGGAAGGAGGAGGAGGTAGTGGTGGCTACTATCCGAATAGTGGGATTTACCTGCCACAAGCGTCCGATCTATCCTATGGGTTGCAAAGCTGCGGACTTTTTCCAATTTTGAGCAAACGAAATGAAGGTGCTTCCCAAAATATGGTCCCCACTTCTCATCCTTATATGCCGGGCATGGAGGTTTGGCTAGATCCCCCAAGGTCCTGCCGTGTGGATCAGTCCGAGAGCCAGCAGGCAACCTCTTGCTCCTTTGCTCAAAACATTAAAGAGGAGAACTCTTATTGTCTCTATGATTCAGATAAATGTCCTAAAGGTTCAACTGCAACTGATCTGTCTGTTTTCCCCAGGCTTACTGCTGAGGCTTGTTCTATGACTAATGTGAGCGGGGTCCCTGTCCCAGGCTACTTCCGCTTATCACAGGCTTATGGCACTTCGAAGAGCTATAACGCTGGACAAATTGTTGCTTCCCAGTTTACACCGCAGCCCCAAGTTCGTTTTGATACGCCTCCATCTTTGCCTTCAGCCTCAGCGGAATCCGGGAGGCGAGGAACTGAAGACGTGTCCCCCAGTAGCCTGGCTTGTGGCTCCCAGAGAGAAGAGACTCGCGCCTCCTTCTCGGCTGCCGAGGAATCTTCCCCGTCGCCTTCAGAAAGCAGCAAACACTCTCCTGAGAAGGAAACCATAGGTAAGCTGTGAGAAGCCACGGTAGACTCTGCATCAGAAATGAAAAGGATTTAACGAGCAATCAAAGCTGACACCGAGCGCCTCTGACAAACTTTAAAAATATTTGGGTGTAATGCTCATCTATAAGCGCGCATTCTGCACCCCAGCCCTGCAGGATAAGGCTTAGTTCTGTGAATTCTTAAACACAGCTAATGATAAAACAGGATTTATTTTTTTTTCTTTTGCTGATTTTTAAAGGTGCCTTAGCAGATAACATAGATGTTTATAAGACATTTAAAATAAGCATCTGGCCGAGCCTTTAAATAAAACCATAAACTAGGTAAGTCACATTTTATCATCCAGAATGTTTTAAACAAAATGACACACGTTGATGTATCCCCACTGTAACTGATTAGCAACTAGACTGTTGGTTGCCTTATGTCGAACACAGTCCATAATACTATATTTAAATATAATTCAACAAGTCCAAACTAAAACTGATAATCTCTTGGTTTCTTTTTTAGTGGCGTTTCTATTTCTGATAAATTAAATAAGTCAGAGTTTGACTGCTCCCTTTACAGACCTCTAAATCTTGACAACGCCATTATCTGCAGGGTTTCAGGTTGAAAAAATGAACTTGACTGAAAAAAATGTAGACAAAGTATTCCAGTCTTATTTGAAAAAGCTATGAAAAATAAAAGTGACACAGTCAGTGAGGAGCATAAAATCGATAATCCTATGTCCCAAAGATAATATAATTATGTCCGAATACAGGTTTTGTAACCCAGAGATATGTGCGAAAATGCTGACTATTTATATTAAAACGTTGGATACTACAACAAACTATTCTTTTGTTTTGATTAAATCTGAAAAAAGAAAAGAAATTATAGTTACGATAGAAAAAAAATATCAAATGACTCGTATTACATAGTGGATAAAATAAATTGTTAAATATACGGAAATATTAAACGGTCACCAATGGAATATAATATTTTTACCTTATATAGTATTATAGCATTAGAACAATATATATCGCTATATCCCTATATTTAAACATTCACACCTAATATCTTTATTATGAGATTTAAAGTAGAAACCCTGGGAATTTAGAAATGTCTCGTCTACTGTCAAGCTATTTCCCCCTAGTACCGATTATGTCCATAACACAGACTCAATTCCACATTATGCTATTATATTATGTAAACCTGATTTGTTTTAAAGCATGTGCATGCTCTTTTAATATTAAAAAATACCTATGCCAACAAATTGATTATAGTAGGGACTTGCACTTATTTGCTCCTATTTTGTTTTCTCGAAGAGGGCTTTCTGACAAGAAAAGCAACTCCCCTCCCCCTCCCTCCAAAAAATAATTCAGCAATCCTATTTTCACATGCAAAGGGAGACTGTTCCAGTGATGAATACACAGAACTGTGACGTGACCATTTTCACAATCCCCTGTCCAGCAGTAATATACCAGGGTTCTAATTATTTAGTAATATTTTTTTCGCTTGTCTTAAAACAAATAGGGAATTCAAAAGGAGAAAATACAGCAAACTGGCTGACCGCAAAAAGTGGCAGGAAAAAGCGCTGCCCATACACTAAGCACCAGACTCTGGAGTTGGAGAAGGAGTTTCTCTTCAACATGTACCTGACTCGCGAGCGTCGCCTAGAGATCAGCCGCAGCGTTCACCTCTCGGACAGACAAGTGAAAATCTGGTTTCAAAACCGCAGAATGAAACTGAAGAAGATGAACCGGGAGAACAGAATTCGGGAGCTGACAGCCAACTTTAATTTCTCATGATGAACCTAAATTCATGACCCATTATTTCAGAAGTCAGTGGCATTGTGCTAGACGTTCGGTATCACGCTGCCTCTATGGATCGAACTGCTTTATTATAATGTCAGTATATCCATAGTTCTACCACATCTTTAAAGCTATTTCTGTGGGAAAAAGCCATAATTGCACAAAATTACGTCTACGTGCACAGTCGCTTATTTTATTTTCCTTTTCCCTTGACATTTTGTTGCATCCATAACTGTTGTAGTATTCATTTTTTGGGAGTGCTAGCCTTCATTATCACAAACCCTACCAACAACACAGCATGAAAATTCAAAACTACGAGGTATAGGAAATGTCCTTCATTTACTTTTAAATACGTTTAAGTCTTTCATATCTAAAGCGTGCGTGTAAAGAAAAGTGTATTACAAGTAGAAATGGACATCGTTCCATAATACTTATGCTAGTAGAAAACAAAGGGCTTCTATGAGCTGGTGGGAGTTTTCCCCTTCTCCTTCTCTATAATTTTTCTATTCTAATTAGTCCAATATGCAGCCTGAAAACTGAATAGGCAATGAAAGATCATCAGAGTATATCCGAAACCTGCTGCTGCTTATGGACTAAGCGTTTACGCTTATCTCCCAATTACAGTGGTTGTAGATATTTGCTTAAATGTAGTTTTGTTTATATGTGGGATCAGTAGCATTTTGTCCATAAAATAAGTTACCCTTGGTAACATCTGACAAGCACACAACAAATCTCCCAGGCGTAAGGAGAAAAATAAACGTCTATATTCACTGCGACTCACTAGATGAATTGAAACGTTTCTATTTCCAGATCTAAAAAAGCTTTTTTTCAGCGGTGTCTGAAGATAAGGGAAAATTACCCTGTTGGCAAAGTACTGTGAAGTTGCAGCTATATACAAGAGTCAGCGTGAAAGAGTAAAACAAAACAAAAAAAATGGGGAGGGGTGGGGAGAGTAAAAGCAAAGCTAAAAATAATTTGTATAAATGTCTATTATAATAATTATTATAATTATTATTAAAAAATGCCAATACTGTTTTAAGAAAATGCATTCTATCGTGATTATAAATGTTATTTCGAGCTATATTAAATTCTTACCTTAAACCGCATTAAATTAATAATGTAATGCTGCTGTACGTGGAAAAAGGCAATGTTTATGTTCTCATAGAAGAATAAAAGACATGTGGATCCTTTTAATTTTACCTCTTTTTGTGACTGTTTATCCCCAGGTTCTATTTTATCTCTGCAAGAACTTTTACAACAGGAATAGTTGCTTGAACCCCCCTGCAATTACTTTAAGAATCCATTTAAATATTACCTAGACGGTCGTAATTTGTCTGGGCCATATAGCAATGGTGCTGTAAGGTTTGTCGGCTTTTGTTCAGTTTTATGACTTGCTAGTATATCTGGATTGTTGCTGTCTTGGACGAGTGGTTTCAGTTGAGTAAGAAACTGGATAGACAGAGGAAGCGAGGGGGCTATTTCTTGGCTGTGGGGGTCTGAGTTTCTATGGAACTCCAGCGCACCGAGGCCCTTCCAGCAAGCGCCGGTGAGTTTATCAGCTGGGCCAGAAGAAACCTAAAGGTAGGTACGTCAAATATAGGATGGGGCTCCTTCCCCAAACAGCCAACCTCGATTTCCTCTGCAAAGTAGGGGCTCTTTTCTGCTGTTTTCTTGATGAATTGAAATTGAACGGAATTATTAATCCATATTTTATTCACTTCGTGCGGCGGGTTTGATTATGAACAGCATGTGCAAATGAATAATAAAAAAAAACAACAAACAAAAACAAAAATGTCTAAACTACTGATGTTTTTCGGGGGCATAGACTTTGAACCCATGTTGATTGCAACCTTTTAGCTTTTTATGAGGTGTCATTACCAGACGGCTTTTCTTCAGGCTTTTGCTTTGCACTGGGGAAGGGGGGGAGGGTTCCTTCTTTAAAATTTTAGACAAATACGTTCTTAGCGTCAAATGGGGAAAAGAAGGGGGGAAGTAAAAGGTTGTAGTCACATTTCTGGATTGTATTTGTTTTATAGCGGGATCCTTGCCTGTCACAGCGAAACAGGGCTTCCAATCCTTAGACCAGAACTGCTCTGTGATTTAGGTAGTTTCATGTTGTTGGGGCTCCACCTTTCTCTCTACAACAATAAACTGCCTGAATTACTTCAGTTAAAATCGTCAAAATACAGGTAGCGCAAGTTGCTTGCGGTGGAAGATGTAAAAGTGAATGTAGACGTCAAGTCCCAATGCCATTGTTTCTGAAACGGAACGCTCCCTGCCTATAGCCCAAGGAAACGTGACACAGCTAAAATAAACCCTGCAAAGAGAACTCAAGGGTAGCGTGTAACTTGCGCAACCACCTCGCTTCTGGATTTTAATCTCGCCGGATCCTTCAAGGTCAGGTGCGGTTTGGATTCTACAAAATGCTTTTCTTCCTGTTTCTTCCTGTGTACATTTCTCCTTGCTTCACGGCTAGACTCGCTGCGGCTGAATTACGTTATCCACTGTTGCTCTCGGGCTTCTGCAATTATAATGTATGCGTGATGAATGCTTAATGTAAACTGATAAACATTGTAACTTTTCCTCACACTGGAAAGGGGAAGGGAGGAAGCGGATCTTTTGCTTTTCTGTTAAGGTGTGTTGCACTGCAGGGCCGCATCTGTGCTCTGCACTATCTGTTTATTCCCTGTGAATGTTCTGATTGTAGGAACGGGGAGCTGCGTACTGGACATCCAGAGATTGAATCGGGATCCACAAGAGCATCTGGTGAGATGAAGGTATATAGAAAATAGCGATTTTTGTATTCTAATGATGGAAATGAAACGATTTCAGGCTGGCAAGGCCTCGGTTACGATCATTATTACATTGTGTCCAGGCTGTGACATTCCAATGAGCTCAAGGAGCAACAGCGACCTCGCTGGGCCCAGGAGAAGCAGTCAGCCTGGCTTTTGTGCAAACATACTCTAACAAAAATAGCAGGCAGCAAAGCAGCTCTGGTTTAAGGACACGCAGAAAATTTATCTCTTAACATAAAGGAAGCCTCACTATCTGTTCTCTACCCTAAAATGGCTCGTAAAATACCCAAGACATGAAATACAGGCACCCCCCTTTTGTTTTAAGCTTTTTCACAACTTCAAAATAAGTTGGGGGATAAATAATGGCCCCGCGCTATAGCTCTGTACGGGAATTCTTACTGTTTGTTTTTTATTTCTTTGAGTCTGCGGAAACCTTTTCAAAGAAATGTATTTAGAAGGCTTTAGGAATCCATTAGAATTTAGTTTGGCTTTGGGAGACTTGTACTTTAGCAACGCTGAAGGTAATCGAGCAAATCACACGGCCGCTCTTGCGAATGAAATTCAGTAGGAAAAGAGCCCTCTTGCAGATATCTAAATGCAAACATTAAAGTATGTATGCCTTCTGTGTTATGAGGGAGGCAATAATTGTGCATTATTTCTTTAAATGAATATAAAAGTTACAATTTTCTGGATTAGGAATAAAGAGCTTGAGACCTTGGCATCTTATCTGCTTGGAAAATACATTATTGGCTCAATGGCACATTTTTATAATTGAACAAAAATCTGATTTCTTAATATTTTGAAATTCTATCAGTAGCTACATCATACTAGTTTATTACTTTTAAGTTTATGATCTTTTGAACTTAGAATTTTCTGAATAGAAAAAAAATTCATTACAATGTTTTCCTGAAAAATATAATTTTAAATAATGAAAGGAAGATTAGAATCACTCTTCTTTAATAATTACAAAAACATAGAAAGCACAAAACAAAAAGCTAAATAAATATCACTAAGGGCAGTATCTCTGGAAACCCATACAGTTTTTTTGTTACAATAATCTTAATTGATGTCTCTAAACCAGTTTAGTTAGTACAAACTAAATTTTAAGCCACTTACTCTATAAATTACTGATTCACATATAATGAAATTTTATTATTAATATATATTATATTTCACACTGTGCAAAAACTGTATATATGAAAACATTAAACTTTAGAACATTCTAGTATTCATATTAAAAGAAAACTCAAAGAAAATGTTATTTTGTCTTTATTAAACAGAACATCTGAAAATCTTACTTGAAGATTGAGAACGGTTGTCCAGTAGTCTCACAGTAAAAAATAAAAAATAAGTAAAAATAAATAGCTTTGCTTCTATATCTAGTACTTCATTTTTTTGTTCCAAACTTTATTAAATTATATTAATGAAATAAGTAAAACAACAAAATCAGAACAATTAAAACTACATTGTTCCTTAGGACTGAGACGAGCCTAACATATATTAAAACCATCTAGTACCTAATTAACAACGGCATATTGGTATAACTTTCTTCCCTCTTTTGAAATCACTAACAAATTGGATTAGTTTAAAGCATCTTTCTGTGTTTGTAATTTTCTGACCGTGAATGGAGTATGCAGTCTTATACTTTCTTGAAGTCTTCTTACAACAATCACAAAACTGTATTGTTTGGAGTAAAGAGGCGGCATCTTTGTAGCAAATCGGATGCAAATATTGCAAAACACCAAAATCAAAACAAGAAACGGATATCAAAGGGAAGTTAATGAAAAACACGTTTCAGGATAAGAGTACGCATACACACATTTAATTATTGTGTAATTGGAAGAAGTTTTAAGAAATCTTGGTATTTAATATGGACAGCTTTCTGGATTTCTATTTGGCAAGTTTGAAATCAGTTGCTAAGCAGTGATATCATATTTACCATTAATAGATCCCAAATATAGAACTATGTTTTAAATTCATAACACTGGACTTGATCAGCCGGCCCTATTACTTGTTGTGACGGATGTAACCTTCCGCCTGTACTGATGCTATATGCTCGCTGAAGTCAAAGGGCGTTCTACCAAATTATATAGTTGCTTTGGTCAATAGGGCTCGAAGTGGAAATGTTCTGTTTAACGCAAACTCTTTACATAAGGAAGAATTCCTAAATATCACACTTTCAGCTTTTCCATTATTTTAGCTGACGTGTATATAGGTATTAGTCTTAAAAAATACTTTTTGTCCCTCCTATCAATATGCCCCATTTTCTCTCTCTCTCTCTCTCTCCTCCCCTCCCCCCTTTCCTGTCTCTTAATCCTCCGCCATCCTCCACCCTCTTCTTTTCCTTTTCTCTCCATTGCTTTGGCTTGCAACCTATTTATTAAGTGCTAGCTACATTAGAGGAATAGAAGCCCACATATCTGATTTAAAAATATATATCTTGTATGCACAACTGTGCTAATGCGTTGATAGATTTAAATAGTTAAAGTCCAGTTCAGCTATATCACTCGGACACATTTAAACATGTGCATAGGCAAACGAAAGAATATTTATATCTGAAAAAGAACATGCAACAACGTTCTGCATTCTTAATCTGGGTGGTCTATCGTTTTTACATTTGATACCGGTTGCATTTTGAAATAGCGAAGGGTACACAAAACCGCAGACTGCACTGAAATAACAATTGCTTGTTATTCAAATAAAGGTTCTACACTTAGTCCTTGCTTTAATTATTATTTATGAGATAATATTATTATATATGCTTACTTATGCATACCAAACTATGCTCACAAATACAGCTGCATAGGTGTAATCAAACAACCCTTTATACATACGGTTTAAATGGTAATGAATGTATATATTTATATATGTACCTACGCAATAGTTATGCTCATATCTATATCCATCTAGATGAATAATTTGAATAAATTTGTAGGTCTCGACACATTTATTTTTCTGAGAATTCGGCAAACGTTTATTAGAATATCTCATACATCTAGGTCTTGTTGATGGCCTATAAAAATGCAAATGTGCATATCGATTTAAAAACATGCCCCATACCCCTGCTTTGGCTGGATTCTTGGGATGTGCAATGCAGCTCAGTTTCGGAAGCCGGGGTATTCGAATTTTACGTTTAGTTCCCAGTCGCAGTTAGCTCTGACTGAACGGAACGATATCATTCACAGTTAATTCGAAAAGCAGACACAAAAGTATAATTTAATATTTCGAAACACTCGTAAATTTTTTTACTACTGTGGATTCCAGCAATGCAAATGAAAATGCTTATAGTAACTGACTTAATAACAATCCCGTGACTCCTGAAACAATCACTCCTTATGAAATATCATAAATATATATTTAAATACAGTATAGTGCAACAGCTATTTTGTTTTTTTATTGCTTCAATTATTGTATAATTTTTATGCGGAGGTCTCCGATCGCAAGGTTTTTCGCTAAGAAGAGCAACCTCTGATGGTATGATTAATTATGATATAAAATAGTCCGCTTTAAAAGAGTAATAATACAAAATTTGATCTTTTAATCTCAGTTGGCCACAATTAAAACAAACTTTATCGTATAACTCAAATATCCCTTTGCATAAAAAACATATGGCTTTGCTATAAAAATTATGACTGGAAAACACTGACCCATTAATAGCCTGCGGACTGATTTATACTTTATTGTTCTGCTGCACAGCCACGTGACACCGGGCAGCCAATCAGGGCCCGGGCAGCCTTCAACTTATTAGGTGACTGTACTTCTTCGTAGGACCAAGTTGTTACATGAAATCTGCAGTTTCATAATTTCAGGCGGTCCTCCTTCGTTTGTTGAATGGCAATGTCGACTTCGGGGACTCTCAGCAATTACTATGTGGACTCGTTCATAATTCACGAGAGTGAAGATCTGGTGCAATCCAGATATGCCTCTGGTGCCCTGACTCAGACGCCGAGGCAGGCGGCACTCAGCGAGCACCCTGAGTTCACCCCGTGCAGCTTTCAGTCGAAAACTTCCGTATTTAGCACCTCTTGGAACCCAGTGCATCCCCCGAGCAGCGGCAATGTGCCCGCCGTGTACCATCCGTATGTGCATCACCAGGCACCAATGACAACGCCAGACGGCAGGTACATGCGCTCCTGGCTCGAGCCTATGCCCGGATCCCTCTCCTTCCCTGGGTTACCGTCCAGCAGGCACTACGGCATTAAACCTGAACCGATCTCAGCCAGGAGGGGAGACTGCACCACGTTTGACACTCACACCTTGTCTCTGTCTGACTATGCTTGCGGGTCCTCGCCAGCGGAGAGGGATAAGCAAACCTGCGAAGGTGTATTTTCCGAAAACAATGGAGACAGCGAGACGAACGGAGACAAACCTCAGATTGACCCAAGTAAGTGCAAATTTCCAGATCCCTCTTTCCTGCTGGGAAAAGTCAAGGTTCCTTCGGGAGGCTATGGATGAATGGCATCAAAGTGCTGAATAGGTGACATAGCTGAAGTATTCCTCGATAATCGTGCAGTCATGCCTCCCTAATTTCGTAGAATGCAGGCAGACAAAGATACAGCATGCTCTTCTCGCAGTCTGCTTCAGTGTAACAATGGCATGCAATCTATTTCTAAGCTAACAAATACCAAGCTATTACCTTAAATGTACAGCAAGAGACTCATTAGAAAAATTCAAGTCCTACTAGTCGATTTGTTTAAATTCCATAATGAGTAGAACCCAGTCTTTCAGTAAGCTTTCAAGAGCAAAAATGACGATTACAGTATTACCAATAATACATAAACATATGCAAATACATATTTTTAAAAGTGGTATGATCTTCATTTGATTGTTTAAAATCTTTAAAGCAAGTGTCATTTGCATACGGTACTTTGGTTTATGTAAATGCGATTCAAAACCAAAGTAAAATTTTGAGTCCTCGTACTGATGAGATGTGGTTTTCCTTTCTAGTTAGATTACATTTACGAAGGATTCCAGAAGATCAAATGCTTTTTAGCAATGGCATTTGCACCTCACTGATGTTTCCTCGAGGCTAGAGATCTATTTTAAAATTACATTCCGTAAACAATATAAAGGAGAGAAAGTAGGCGTGAACTAAGGATTCACTACATCTCTTGCTATGTGACCTCTCCATGTGTCTCTATTTTGATTCCATTGTGTCTAGCCATCTTTAAGCCCTTTTATTCATCGTGACTGCAAAGTTAACTGTACATGTTCCTTAAAGTCAGGATTTCAAAATATGGCTACTCAAGTTTTTAAACCCTTTTTTTAACCTAATGATTTAATTTTATTTTTAGATAACCCATCTGCGAATTGGCTGCATGCAAGATCCACTAGAAAAAAACGCTGTCCCTACACCAAACACCAAACGCTGGAACTGGAAAAGGAGTTTTTGTTTAATATGTATCTTACTAGAGACCGTAGATACGAAGTGGCCAGATTACTTAACCTAACTGAAAGACAAGTTAAAATATGGTTTCAGAACAGGAGAATGAAGATGAAAAAAATTAACAAAGACCGATCAAAGGACGAATGAAGTGACCAAGCTAATAATAAAGATTCCCCAACACACAATGCGACTGTATACAGGCCTCGTTTTTTTCTGGCAGAATCTCAAATTTATTGTACCTCCCAAGAGTAGCACCCAGACCCCGGTTTCCAGTGCTATGCATGAGGTACTGTAATTCTTTAATTTTATAATAGGAAAAGAGAGGAGGCATTTGCGCAGATGGCTATGTGTTGGCTTGTATAAAATCTACCTGTTCTTCACTTACAGAAACTACCTTTTCATAATGCACAACTCTTGATGGACTCTATAGTTTAGTATATGTGTAGTTTGTTTTATTTGCTCTTTGTGCGGCAGGAAGGTCTGCTGTAATACTTGAATACTGTGTTTTACCGTGGTAATTATGTTTGTGACTCAACTTATGTGCTTGGGTGCTGTACACTTTGTGACTGTGTAAGCTAGAATTCAATTTGAACTCAGGTTGTTTAATATATAAAGTTGCATAGGGTATAGCTCTGTAGTGTAATAAGTCTTTCCTGTAACTAGACAGTTAACCTATTATTGTAAAAATCTATATCCCAACGCAAAAAGTGATTCTGTCCGGGATGTATAGCAATCACGGTTTCCCAACTATTTCAACGCAAAATATTTTAGTATGCACAATTGATATAGTACTGTCTTTGTCAGTTGTATATATAATCTATATATTAGAGAAAAGAAAGTAAATCAGCTGATTAGCTTGAATATTGTTTTTGCACCAGTGAGCAGTTATCAGAGTTTGGAGCTATAGATATATGTGAAAATAAAGGGTAACTACCTACGATTTATGTTAAATTTTAATCAAATAATTTGATGCTCGTTGTAATGAAGTTAATTTTATTGATAATAAATTATACACTATAAAACACACATTTGGTTATAGTATATTTGTATTATTTTAACACATGGGAAATTATGTTATACAAAGCATACACTGTATATTTTGCAATAGTTACCTCA
Source organism: Ichthyophis bannanicus (assembly GCA_033557465.1). Taxonomy (NCBI): domain Eukaryota; kingdom Metazoa; phylum Chordata; class Amphibia; order Gymnophiona; family Ichthyophiidae; genus Ichthyophis; species Ichthyophis bannanicus. Next base: position 576,884,835 of record CM066031.1, read on the forward strand.
TGGCCTACTGACCAAATTGTTGTGCTGAAATATTTAACTTTTTGCCAAATAAAATATATTGATTCTTTTATTTTGGTGATTTATTTTTAATTAAGTAAAAGGACACTGCTTGTAGTCTGGGGAGATCCAACATTATTATTTGCAAAGAGAAGCAGTCAAAGAACTTCGAAAACCAAACACTCTATTATCGAGCACTTGCCATCCTCGATAATAGAGCAGCCAAGCACTGGAATGTAGAAGAAACTGTGTGAAAAAGTATAATAACTATCGTATGCTTTTTAAACACACCATTAACTGTTCAGAGTAATCCATTCACAAGCTTTGAATTGCTAGGATTATACAGTTAGGGGGGGAAAACCCCTGTCTAAATCCCAATAATCGTTTGACGTTTAAAGTCTATAAATTTATCCACCGCAATAATAAACACATTCTTTCAGTTGATCAGTCTCCGACAGTCTGGTCATTATTATTATTTTATTGAAGTAGTCAAAATCAATAAAGCATGAAAGAACGTATATTGAAAATATAGAGTAGAACCTTATTTATATTACTTCTCAAAACTTAAATTATGCACACAGATATTTAAAATAACCATTTTGTTATGTACGTATATGACATATATGTATATAAATATAAGCAGATGCCGGACTTGTAGACAATGCTGGTTATGTATCTTAACAGGCATACACATGCGCGCGCGCACACACACACACACACACACGCTCTATCTCTCTCACGGGTATAGGCTACATATTCAAACGATTGGCCTAATAGGATCAGCAAAACATATCTTCCCAAACTAAAGCTTAAGTTATAAAACTTGTTTTTCTCAAGTTAGAAGACAACCAATATGAATACAACGGTAAAACATTTATAAAGAAAATGCAGATCGAAAAAAAAGTAAAACAAAGGGGTTTTAGAATGGAATATTTTTAAAGTGAACAATACAATAAAATGCATAATTCATTGAGTTACCCTAAAGAAATCTCTGTCTTGCGCGGACATCTTACAGCTCTGAGAAGGCAATAGTCTGGCTTTCATTTCTTCCAAAAGCGATCCAGTGTCCTTTCAAACAAGATCAACAATCAATGTTTGAAAATATGTAGAACAAGTGCCACATTAAAAAAAAAAAGAATAAAAAAACAGACCACTTAGTCGCAAGTCTTGACAGAGGATGTTGTTAGGAAAATTCAAAGCCATATAACGCAATAAAAGAAAATGACTGTTGTAACTGTTTATGGTGTGTAAAACGCTGGAGGGTTAAAGACAAAACTTAGGTAACTTCTAAAAACATTACAGAAGAGCAGACCTACAGGAAAACATAAATTATTTTTCCCCGAAACAATTATTAGTTTGATATGTTGCTATTAAGAAGGGCAGCATTTCTAGTGGGTAGAAAAGGACGATATAATTGATTCTGGTTTACTGGGTTTTGGGATGTTGGCACGCCCTCTGTTGTTGCAGACTGAAGAAACTTCAAAGAATCAGAACTAAGAACGTGTAATAAATGGTGGGTCTGCAAACTGTCTGGAATTCGGCTCTTAATGAGTTTACAACTGTCCAGCCACAATTAAGATTTTCTACAGAAGCCTTTTCATTTGTTTTGTCTGGCTGCTTCAGATAATGCTGGTGTCCGGAAATAGCTATCTTTTATTAGCCTTCCTCTTCTTCAATGCATCCTAGAAACAACTTTTATCTTTTAATGAATTCTCAGTAGGCAAAATTGGTAACGCATTTGTGTTTACAGCTATTTGCTAGATTAGGAATATATGTACTTATTTGGTATAAATGCAAATTGCACACGGGCAAAATGTAAGTACACTTCATATTTCTAACTTGCAATTGCCAATATGGAACGGCAGATGGCAGTATTATTCCATGGAAAGCTCTTCAAATCCGCCATGAAGTCCAAAACAACATTGCTTGAGGCTCCTAAAATGTCGATTATAGGAATATATCCAGATTTTAAACTATATATTTGGTTTCATCAGAATGTTGTCCTCTACTTTTATGTGATGGGCTATTGAAAAATACTTAGTAATTTTTTTTCAGGATGTTGACTACAGCAAATCCAGTGTTGAGAAAGGCTTATTATCTCTTAAGTGTTAACAGTGTATTGCATTTTTAAAATTAGAAACCTCTGAGATTACTTTCTGGTACGTAGTTTGCATATTGCTACATGATTATAGTGTAGTTGTCCTTAAGAATATCAACCAGCAAATTATATTTCTTTACGTTGATTTGTGGTTGTGCTTCTTTGATCAATTGGCAGTGCTAACAATTTCGAACAACAGCGAATGTTGCTCACTATCTGAACGCGTTCCGGCGTTAGATTTTGCATAGCGCATTTAAAATGAGGTTTCAGAATTTATATTCATAGCTCTGTAATCAAATTTTGCAAACTTGTGATCCAATCTGGTGATCTTTAGCGAGACCAGATTAAAAAGAAACACTTTTGTGAGGCTATGGCCCCTAAGGTTTCAAACATATATAGTAAATCGAAAATGTTCACAGGCCCTGAAATTCTTCAGTAGCTTCCTTTGTTAGACCTATACTCGTTAACCATTGCTCTACTCTTAAGGATAATTCCAGGCCTACCGAAACACTGCAAATTTTATTCATCTATTCTGAATAATCTAATGATCTGGTGGAATAAGAAAGGTCCACATTCAAATTCTAAAATTCAGTATCAGCTTTATTTCTTGCTAGATATCAGCCCTCACTATAAACCAATAGTTTTATTTTCGTATTATTTATTTATTTAGTAGTATTTAGCAAGGGACATGCTGCAGTGTTTCTCCCTAGCAACCATACATATGTTGCTCTGCCGTGTAGATACACTATGCTTAAGAGGTGTTTCTTCCAAAAATACAAACAAACAAACAAAAAAAGAGCAGGGAATTAAAAAGGAAACACAACATGGCGCTGTTTTTCAAGACGTCTATTTTTCAAGTAATGCAGTAGAAGCCATAATCAAGATGAAGAATTACGAATTTCGTTAATGTGTGTGATAAGTGCATCTTTTATTTAATTTGAAATTTAAATGTTTGATCTGGCACAGATTAAGCTGTATGATACATATTTCAGACGCATGAATATTGTAGCTATAGGCTCATAACTTGAAGCTCGCGCCTCTCCCCTCCCCCCCCCCCTCAGTGTTGGCATTTATTATGTTCTTGGTTTATTTTCAAAGAGTTAAACATTTAATGAAACACAAAATCAAGTCTGCCCACATTTCTGGTAGGAGTGACTTTACCCAAACACACAATTCTTGAAATGTTTTTGTGGCTATCACTTTAAATCATACTGTTCTTGCTAAACCAGTTTCATATTAACAAGCAGACATGCCTAACACTGTCATTTTATTTACATCTATAGTGTAGATTATATTATCCTATTTTACCGTTGACGTCTAGTTTTAATTTCTTTGGAGTGGAATTCTTCATAGCAATGATAAAAATAATTTAAAAACGAAACGAAAATTCAAAAACATATAAATCTTTTAAAACACAAGTGTTTGGCATGCTAAATAGAGATTTGTAACCTTAAAAAAAACAATATTTCAGAAAAAACAAGCATCCGTAATAATACCTATGCTTTCTATAACAGTCCACCACTAATTGTGTTTCTTCTTTCTCAGTTTATGCAATTGCAAAGTATTATTAAAATTAATATGCAATTACGCTAAACAGGCACAATAGTATTTCCTATGGACGTAGGTTTTTCAGTAGTGCTTTTTTTTCATTAAAGGGCTTTCTTATATTACGATTTTCACCATCGAAAAGGAAAACCTGAAAGTTACATTTTCCGTCAGAAGCATAACGTGAGATACACATTTTATTGAACGCAGATCTTGGGTCTTAGAGTCCCAATTACTGAAGTATTGCCTTTATGCAGTTTGGTTTTTTTTTTCCGGACGTGTACTTCTAATATCTAAGTGGGCGTTTTTTCCCATTGGAGCTAGACTGTTTTCGCCAGTCTAAAAAGCTGGTCTTAAAAAAAAAAAGAGAACATTTTCTGCTTGAGAGTAAATGGTTACAAGCCATGCAATGATTCTTTCTCCACAAAGGTGGAAATATTCATTGATTTATTTTTAGAACCAGCAAAACAAATAGGCAATAATTACAAAGCTACAGAAGACGGCCCAAATACTGAATAGTCGTTTGTTGACATAGATGAAATGAAAGTATCTGATGGTTGTGAAATGTGCACCCATCACAATCCTGAGCGGCCTCTCTATGCTGGCTTGTATTAACAATTCTTAAAGTCTAGACATGGTTTCTGGGTGTGCTTTTTTTTTTTTGTTTGTTTCTTTCTTGGGCCTCTGGTGTGTTGTCACCGTAAAGTGCATTTATAGGTCTAATGCTGCCTAATTCTATCTCTTTGATCTTCGCGAGCGCCATTTCCCCTCCTTTCCATCCATTTAACTTCGCCCTTTTAATTCCTAGAAGAAAGCTTTATTTCGTGGAATTCTATTTCGTTTTGCCAGAAATGGCATAATCCGAAAGGCATGGGAGCAAATCCCCAGATACCACAGTCTTAAAGTTAACTTAGAAATACAGACCTGGCCTTGTTGAAAGCTGCAACATTAGCCCTATCGCAAATTTAGGATTATTTGCTTGGAGAGCCGCAGCCGTGGCATTTATCAGTAGTGTCCCCCAGTATAGAGAAAAACACATCACTTCCATTTTAATATCAATCCTTGTAACATAGCTCCTTGAGATGATGATGATTTCTGAATGATTCTAAAGTGCGTCTTTCTATTTTACAAACTGGGAATGTAAAACCCGTGGAAAATACGATACCAGATTCGAGCTGAAATGGTGAGGAGCTCTTTGTACACAGGGAACTAAAGTCTATAATTGGCGATGGAATTTCCGGGCAATTGTATTGTAGCCTTTCCAGTTTATGATGTGCAATATAGGGGGGGGGGGCAGTAAAAGCTGCCTTTACCAGAATTCCGTGTCTGAGGGAAGCAGTCATTTTACGATCCGTTTTAGAGGAAGGGACTGTGCTAGTACCTCAACGGGAAGCCTTTCTTTATGCTCGAAGGCCGGGTGTTTACAAGTATTTTCTAGGCGCAGCTTCGCCAGCTCAAGGCAAAGATAGAAGGTATCTGCAAACCAGTACACAAGGGTACAAATGATCTGACAGCGTCTGGGTCCACATGAAACCAAACAGGATGCTTTGAAAGGATGTTTTCAGAGAGAGATTTCATTTACTGACGTGCACGAAAGGATCAGAGCCTCTTCACTGAATAACATGCAGAAACATTTTTTTTTATTGGGAGTACGATCGTTTGATTTAAAAACTGCCGTTGTTGTGCACCAATATAGCTTTTAAATAAATGCGAACAAAAATACACATGCTTTACTGAAAATGAAATTTATTTTGCCAGAGCATTTTCCGGTTTCATGTATAACCTACAAAAGGAGGAAGTGAGATTTTTTCGAAAGAGTTTTCCCAATGACAGACAGAAAATATTTAGCTCCAGGTGGCAACGACTGGAAATCTTTTGGGCAATGTAGAAACCTGAATCTAAATATTTTCAATGCGTGCTAAAGCACATCTAGAAGACCCCACTTCTAGCATCCTTTGGTCGGATAAGTCTGACTTTTATGGTAATACCCTGTTGTTTACTATGCCCTAGTGCACACGTTTCTTCTCTAGTTACACGAGTCTTGAGTCTTTAAAGGAAACGCGTTTGCATATAATTACAGCTTTAAGAAATAAAAGACTAAATCCTACGTAGTTCGATAGGACTATAAAGAAAGAATAAAAGGCAAACAGAGACATGCCATGGTGAAGTGAAAATATATCCATTAATTCAGAAGCATGAGCGTTTCAGGTAAAAAAAAAACAAAACAAAACATCGCCCTTGTAAGCTTTAGTATAGCTGGAAATAAACTAGGTTGTTTCCTTACTAAACTACACAAAGAACATACAGACACAAAAAGAGAGCCAAAAAAGGACATGTTTTTGCTTTGCTAGACGTGTATGTTTTGCAGCTCTTGCCTTTGCATTGCAGGACACTCTGAGGCTCCCCGATCCATACCACCTGTGATGCTGGAGGAGATTGGACGAGGCGGTCATATGGTCGATCACGTGCAGGAGGCAGCTCAGTCCAAAAGAAAATGGGGTTTGGTGTAAATCTGGGGGTGTAATGTTATCATATATCACGCTACCTCGTAAAACCGACACTGAAGCCTACCGGACAACAAATCACAGATCAAAATATGAGTTCTTCGTATTATGTGAATGCTCTTTTCAGCAAATATACGACGGGGGCTTCTCTTTTCCAAAATGCAGAGCCTACTTCTTGCTCTTTTGCTACCAACTCTCAAAGAACCGGCTATGGACCAGGCGCTAATGCTTTCCCATCTTCCATGCCTGGCTTGTACAATGTGAACAGTACAATATACCAAAATCCGTTCTCTTCGGGATACAGTCTTGCTTCTGATGCGTACAACCTGCATTGTTCCACTTTTGATCAGAACATTCCAGTCCTCTGCAATGATGTAACTAAATCCAGCTGTGAGAAAGCGGATGAAACAGCCCTGCACGCCCAAGCTGAGAGCAATTTCCGGATATACCCCTGGATGAGGTCTTCAGGTATGGGTAAGCTAGAGGGCAAAATCTATGACAAGCAACTATGTGGCCAGAATTAGTGTCAGCGCAGCCTTTATGGTTTTAATTATAGCAGAGGCGCCATTGCGTAGAAAGCCCGTGGCATTGTATGTAAATGAGCATCATAAAACTTTTTATAGCCCAATTAATGGGTTCTTTCCTCGTAAATGTATTTAACGCCGTTTGCATTTGGAAATTTAACTGTGTTTGTTTATTTTTTCCCTCATATTTTTAAAAGAAATATCAAGAGTTGCCGTTCTGATTCTTAACCAGACAACATCATCCAGTGTGCTTGCAGGATGAGGTTATTTTCCTAGAAACAAGAGACAAAAGAACAAACAATTGGCAAAGTGACAGCGAGAAAGACAGGGAGAGAAAAATATCCACGGAGGAAAAAAAGCAAAAACAAAAATGCGAAATTTAGTGAAGAAGGAAGTGCGACTGTGAAGGGAAAAATATTGCTTATTTTTTATGAAAGCTGCCTTGTTATTAAATGTATTAAACATTTAGATAGGGCGAACCTAAGGTAACAGATATCCTGGTTTACTGTGTAATTTATATTATCCTCAGTGTAAAAAGACGAGTGGGTAAATACGACTTAATGACAAACATACAGATTTTTAAAGTATAAAATAGATTACAAAATAGATGCATTGCTTCCCTGTGGGACCACAGAGTGCTTATGGATGTTGTTAAAATAATATGGAGAGTGAAGTCCACACTTTTGATCAGTCTGACATCCTAACTCACAAATGGCAAGATTTTCTTAATTACCTCTTCACGTCTTTCAGCATTTTTTAATAGTTCACCAACATGAATTTTTCCCCCCCCCCCCCCCCTTAAGCTGGCCATGACTTATCTCAACAACTGAATAAAATAAAATGTCCCTGGGCACGTTTCTCCTCAGTGGGATTTTAGAAGATGTAAATGTTTCTCTTTTTCTAGGTCCAGACAGGAAACGGGGTCGACAGACTTACACCCGCTATCAAACCCTGGAGCTGGAGAAGGAATTCCACTTCAACCGCTATCTAACTCGCAGGCGGAGGATAGAAATCGCTCATGCCCTGTGTCTCACAGAAAGGCAGATCAAAATCTGGTTTCAAAACAGGAGGATGAAGTGGAAGAAAGAGCACAAGGAAGACAGCAGCAGCAGCACCATCCCTTCTACCACTGAAGACGCTGCAGCAGCAGTTGAAGAAAAAGTCGAGGAAGCATAAACTCCTATCTGGAGAAGGAAAAGCAATCTATATTATTATGTATGCACGTGACAGTTGTCTGATTAAAGATCCCCACTGAAGACTGTTCTATTCCTTTTAATAAAGCTACAGAGTTTCAAATGAACATTATTAATACGAGGAGTATAGGTTTCCCAGCTTGTACTTCGCAGCGACCCTAATATTTATTGCACCAGCTTTATGATATTTTTCCATGTGAAAGGTCCTTTCCCCCTTTTCTTTTTTTAATTTCCAAAATGTGTATTTTGTTGAGTCAGAGAACTGCTACTTGCATACAGCAAATATGTAAAACTTCCATATTGAACTACCTACCGTAATTAATCTTCAGACATTGTCCAGGGTAAGTGCATTGGGCTTACCTACAACTACCTAAAAACTAGAAGACGAGCTTTACATTCGTGTTTAATTTTTATCTTTAAAAATAACACTGCTGCAAATGTAATAAAACAGCAAGGAGAAAAGCTTGCCTGTGAAACTAATAATAAAAATAATGACCACTGATATTTCAATGATTTATACTACCTAATTGATCAAAACTACCTAATTCTTGTTTCACCTACCTGCTTTATTTAGGATACTGTATTTGAATAACGTAAAAACATGGCATACATTACACAAGGCTTTTAGAAACTACAGACTCAAATAGCTTTAGTCTATCTGATACCCCAAATACTGAATTTATTAAAGTTTCAATGAAAGCATATCCCCTATTCCAAAATCCTATAGGAGATACTAGAGAATAGCTGTTCCAGGTCTTTCCTTTTAGGATTTCAGCATAGTTCTTCTAATACACGAGTATCTGGAAGAACAGTTCGGCCGAATTTCTCCCTTTCCCGTTTCTTCTTCTAGATCTTTTACCTCGATTCACTATTGCAAAAACACTTCAAGACAACCTCACTATTTTCTCACTTTCGAAAAACTAATAGAATATAATTCTGACAATTTTAACACTAATTTTACTGCAATAATAAATGCTGTATATCTGAACTTATTTTGCCATTTATTTAATGTTGAACTTGATTTTCCAGTTCATATTCTTGGTAGGAAAGTATATAATAAAAATTTGGTAACGTTGTAGCATGATGTATTGTAAAAGAAAAAATATATATGTATAAATCCATCTTGAAGGTTTGACTAAAATTGTTCATAAATTGTATGTTACAATGTGTTTTGATGTGTTCGTTGTGAACATTTGATATCTTCTGTGCTACTGTAACGTGTGTATGGGGGGTGGAGGCGGGGAAATAAACGTATAAACTTTGTTTAAATGATACCGTGTTCACGTATCATCCATTGTAAAACGCATTTTCTGTCACACAGAAAATAAATATTACGCTGGTTGACCATCAGTTGTGTTTCTTTATTGTGAAATAATTTAAAAAGAGAAAACGCCATAATGGTTGTTCAGGAATCATAAGAAAAGCAAAATAATCATGAAATTCAACCTCAATACTAAGGGGGGGGGCACTAATCCATATTTTTAAGAAGAGTCTATGAAATACCTGCATTTTTAATTGTAATGCTAGATAATTAGTTTTATGACATTGTAGAATGATTTTTCCTGTGCTCCGAGTTATCCTTCATTCACAATCGAGGCATTTTATACAGTCATACATTTAAGGTATAGAGTAATATGCATCTATATAGTACAGGTAGGTGTCGAACTGCACCAACTGTAGTTTTAAAGGTACGCTGGATACATGCAGGAGTTCTAACAAATAGGATATTGATAGGGAAAAAATGGCTAAATATTCCTATAAAATAATTACATAGTTAAAGCAAACCGAGCAATAGGAAAATGAAAATAATATTAGTATAGGAGAAAGGCAATCAGATAGAGAAGAATGCGATGTGGCGCCGCCACGCCGCCGCACACTCCCATTGTTTCTAAGGCACTAATTAGAATTTTAGTAAAATTAGTGCAAAGTAGGTCTGTGAAAAACTCTAACGCTGCTTCAGGGGTAAGATGGCGCCTAAGACCTGCCCCTTCTTAGTGATGAGAAAAAGGCCATAAATCCGTTGTTGTTTATGAAAATTTACAACTTTGCAATACAACTTTATGAGTTGTTCGGTTTTTCCATTGGCCGCTGTCGGTCATGTGGATGGTAACCGTGAACATGAACTTTTTTATAATTTCCCTTGCGAGAATAGAGCTGCATTCTTTTGCCCAGCTCTGTCCTGCTTCGGATCTCTCTGGCTTTCAACCCCCCATTTCATTTGTTCTTTGTAAGGCAAATTGTGAACAAAGTATATGGAGATTCGGCACAAGCAAGCGTCTAGAACACAGGTCCTGGATGGCAATTTCCAATTCCTCCGCTGGAAGGTGTGGCAGATTGGATTCAAAACACTGGAGTGGCAGATTTTCAACTTGCAGCCTGGCTAATTTCCTGCTTCTTCTGGCACCAAAAGGAGGGCGATTCGTCTCCTGTGCAGCGAAAGCGACAGCTGTCAAAGTAGCAGGGCTCCTGCGAGTCAAAACCTGAAGGTGAGAAACGTATACACCATAGGCATGTAGACAAATTATTTAGTACCATTTCGAAAAAAAATCACATTAGCGTTCTCATGCAGTTTAATTAACATTAAGCAAAGTGAAATGATGATCACGGCAATGGAAACGTTAATTTCTATGTTAATAATATAACTAGCGCTTCCTTTCGGCAAATCTGAAAGCCGTTCAGATAATCTATGGAAAGCATTTCTCGTTTCACGATTACATTTCATATGCATGTTTTCCCTTCTTTGGTGACGCTTTCAACATTGCAGTAACGATGTTTTAATTCTGGAGGGTCAACGGGTCTGTTATTTTGATATGGTTAACATATCTAATTTGAGTTAATTTGTATAACTTTGAAAATACAGGTAAAAATGTTCTTAGGAGAAGAAAATATTAGAGCATGAGATATAATCTATATTTAATAATTTGCTTCTCAATTCATTATTGCTTCCCCCTGACAAAGGCATATAGCTCTACGTCAAATGAAATAAGATAAATGATTGGATGAAACGAAGTTATTTCTCACTATCTAGTTAAAAACAACTGCAGGCAATTATTTCGAGATATATTTACATCTCTGGATAAATGTGTGCTATTCAATGGATAAATACATAAATACTTAAGATATATGTCTACGGTACTTTTTAGAATTAGATCATTTGGAAAATAATCAACTATTTTCCTTGTTGTGCCAGAGCATTGTATTTATTGCTAAATTATTGGTTTCCTAATATAGCCTAACGATTTTATTTTTAACAATGAAATGTAAGCGCTTGATGGTTCATGGAACTATGTTAGTAGATACTTGCAGTTTTCTTGCATTCACAAAAAATATGCAAAACCAAAATACATTCTGAAAAGAATAGGGAAAAAAACGAATCGATTCGCAGATGTTTTGTTTTTGAAATGTTGCATTTGTTTCTGTATTTTTAGATGAAGCAGTGTTTCATTTTGTTGTCATATTCTGTAAAACTCGGCAGTGGATTGAGAATTTGTTCCCTTAATTTTGTTTATTCATTATGATAATTAAGAATGAGCTATACTGTTTTAAATGTTAACGCCGGTATTGTTTGTGTTCTGTTGGCCGATAAAGAATTACGTTTGCATTGTATTGCAGTATCTACTTGATTGCAGCTGCAGTGTGTTTATTTCTTGCGCTTAGGTGAATGCTCTGTGCTGCCACGGTGTGGTGGGAATAGGTAATGTAGTTTGTACTCCAAAGAGTGCCGGAGAGACGGGAGGGGGGGGGGGGGTGTGAAGGAAGAGGAAAGGATGGCGTTGTCATAGGCAATAGACTGCATGCAACTTGCTAGGTTATTCAGTATTGCTCTTTTAACTGTGTTTGAAAAATGCAGTCCACAAAAATGAAACTGTTTCAAACTTCTCTTTGTATGCTTTCTATCTGTCTGCGCTGCTTTGGATTGCAAGAACTGTAGCAAAGAATGAAGAGAAAATTAACTTATAGTTGATTTAAAAGATGCAAATCAATGCATATTTCTGTCTAAAGTACTCTGAATATTTTGGTAATCAAAAATGTATTGAAAATCTTATATTGGTTGTACTGCTGAAAATAAGAAGAAATCTTTTAGGTCATGTATGATTTAAAAACATACCACTTAAGAGAACTTAACCATTTCAGCACCTGTGTTTAGATAAAAGTCTTTTTTATTTGCAAATGGCCGATAGAGAGGTAGAGCCAAAGAGAAAATACATGGCTTCACTGACCTGCTAGATAACCACGTTTACCTTATTTTCTGATGCTAATTTTTGAAGTGAGTGGAAAGTTAAATGATTTCCTCGTAAGCACTCCGTTTTACTATGATTTAACAAATGAAACTGTGGTTACATAATCAGCTAAGAAATATGTCATTATCACACACTGCAATGAAACACAAGGCTAAGCCACTTTACTACGTCATTTGTACTGTTAAAACCTTCTATTGATGAAGAATGTTATTCGTAAATGTAATTAAAACACCACTGAAATACAAATTCAGCACATTTAAAATAGGACAGAAATTCACCGTTGAAGTATTGTGCTCTTTAATTGTTCCCGGTTGGTGATTACAGGAAACGTGCATGAAATAGTCGAGATTTTGACTGCCCTAGCGTTTAGATTTAAGATAATCCGGGCTTTTTGTTTTTAGAATTGGGATTCTTGCCTACCTGAGAAGCAGGGACAATGAAACGTAAACAGTTAGAGACATAGTAAATACTGGAGCGCTGCTCACGTGAAATCCGCGTAGGATTCAATCATTGATATCTGATTATGCAAAAGAAATAATTTCTTGAAGTCTCAACTGAGACCGAGACTTAAATTATACTCTTTAAGGAACATTTTTTGTTAGATTCGAAAAATATATCTGTTTAATTTTCAATGTAGTTGTTCCTTGTAACATTCCAGAGCAAGATTTTGCTTCGCATTAGATTTAGTATATTAGTGGGTGTTGACCTCAAATTTATCTTTTTTTTTTTTTCAAACAAACCAATATTTTTTAAACTTTGTTGCTGGCCCTAGTTGCCTGATATCTATGCATGCTCCTTAAGCATTCTTCAAATAGACACAAAATGTGGCAAACTCCTCAGTACACTTGGCCTTCAGACTTTGCATATAAATACAGTAATTGTCAATAAACCAGTCGTAGGTGATCCCTTTTTATTTGCGATTACTTTTTTAATCCCTGATCCGAAGAAAGGACTGCAGCTCTCAACTTAAACAGTATACTTGTTGGAGAGATATGTAAACCAAATCACTGAAAAGAGCAGCCCTCGCAGATTAAGAGGCCGTTTTCTAAACCTTTGGAAGGTAAACTTTCATCTGCGGGTTTCTCAATTCAAAATCTGTGGTTACCTTATAAATGAGCCCTGGTAGTCTGCGAATGCTTTATCTAAACACCATGTAAATCCATGTGGTGTCAATTATGTAATTTCAAAACCACAAAAAATAGTAATAATTAAATATGGCGCTTAAACGTATCAAGTTTAAAAACTGCTGCACGTTGTCCAATACGCTGTGTATTTCTTATTACTAATACCGCATGGTCTAAACCTTTAGACCAATAAAACACGAAAAACATTAGAGTTTTATTAGCTAATTTATTCGTACCAGTGACAGTAAAATACGTCTTAGATAGCTCCTCCGGTATTGTTATATGTCCTGGCTAAGTTTTATTTCTTACTCCGTTAGCGAGAGGGGGGAATCACCTTTTATATTCACTTAAATGATTAAAGGAGGTTTTATTGCAATATTTGTTATCAACCTAAACAAGAGCGATATTATGGATGTTAAATGAGGTTAATGACTTTTTCTTTTAATAAAAGCAGCTGTCCGGCTGCCTACAGTTGTGCAGATCTGGCAGTTAATGGGCTCGTTTTAAAGTATGTGTTGTAAGAGCTTTAGTTCTCGAGATAAGGTTTAAGAAAGTCCACCCCAAACTGAAAACCTTTTTTGAGGGCACGAAATTGTTTTTGCTGGGTGTCTGTTCTCTGGGTGTCTGTTCTCTGGGTGTCTGTTCTCTCTCAAATCTCATGAATTCGCCGGAATATTGCGGGTTTTTAGTAATTCATGAACATTGTAGTAATTTAATTTCGAGGTTTTATAATATTTGAAAGTTTATCAGTTCAATTCGACATATGATACAATGTGATCCGTGACCGGCATTCTGGATTGGAAAACAGTATTTCCCTTTATAATGTTTCCTATTTATTGAAAATAATTAAATTAACAAAGTTTTAAGTGATGTATTTTCTTTGCACATTCAGGACACCACCACATCATTGCATGCCTGAGTCCAATTTTCGCAGAGCAGGTCTTCAAGTTTCGGCTTCGCAGGAAATGCCAGTCCGCATTTTCTGAACAGAGACATACACTGAACCAGTTTCTGGGCTGTGTATAAATAGAAATCATCCATCGTGTTTCCTGGTTTTTCAGATTTGTCTGACTTCCGCACTGTCCTGCTCTGTGAAGGGCTTGTCAAATCATCCCCCTGAATGTTACCCAGATCAAAAAATCAACTGGTTTTCTCCTGGTGCATATATAACTCCCCCTCCCCCTCCCCCCCCCCCCCCCCCCCCACACACACACAAACGTAGTTCTCCGCTCCCTCTGAGTAGGTGAGGCCAGGTTATGGAAGGCTGGGGTTGTTTGTAACTTTGCTGCCTCAGTCCTTGGATCCCAGGGGAGCTTTCTCTAAGGCTCCTCGCTATTGGCCAGTGAAGGATCAGCTGGTTATATTTGCTGCTGTCGCTTTTGGCGCTCGGCCATCCAGAAACAAACCAGTTCGATGACTACTAATAGTTATAGCCAGATGTACTAATACACAACAAATCACAGTACTAGAGAGCGCAGAGCAAATGAGTTCGTATTTTGTGAATAGCACTTTCTCTGGGAGCCTGCCTAATGGTCAGGATTCCTTCCTCGGACAAATCCCTCTTTATCCGGCTGGATATGATGCTTTGAGGCATTTGCCAGCTTCTTATGGGACATCAAGCCTCCCGGACAAGACTTATACCTCACCTTGCTTCTATCAACAGTCCAACGCTGTTCTCGCTTGCAACCGAGCCTCTTACGACTACGGGACCTCTTGCTTCTATTCGGAAAAGGACATAAGCAGCGCTTCTCCGTCCAGCAGTGCAAAGCAGAGGGGTCAGGGTGACTATCTGCACTTTTCTCCTGATCAACAATACAAACCCGACAGTATGCAAAGCAAGATTTTAAATGAGGAAGTCAACGACCGGAAATACACTAATCCCGTTTATCCCTGGATGCAGCGGATGAACTCCTGTGCTGGTAAGTCGATGCAATCAAAAGTTGAACTACAAGGGACTTGGAAAGTGCTAAAGGGCTAGGGAAAGGGATGCTCTTCCTGGGAACTGCCTTGGCATGACAGTAATCCATAAAGCCTTAAGTTGGTATCTGTTTAGAGCACTCCACTAGGTATTCTGTACACAGAAGAGAAACGACGTGCTTCAAGTCCTTTCCTAGCAGGAAGGCTACTCAGCAGTGACTTAGTCAACTCACCTCTAATCCAAATTTCAACCAGCACCATTTTGTTAAAGCCTTTGGCTCTCAAAGTTCAGGAAGCCTCTAAATCTGATGGCAGCACTGACGAGTTAGTGTATTTCAGGACAGAATTCTTGGCTTTTCTTGAAGTTTATTGCAAACTGTGTAAAATAATGACACCACGATGATACGATGCACAGATGCAGTGGGTATGTGATATTAGTCGATTTAACACCTAAAAATTTCACGCAAGTAATTTACATGCAAAAAGTTGCTCAGAGCACTCTTGAAAATGTTTTGTTTTGTTTTGGGGGGGTTTTTTGTTTGTTTTTTTGAGTGAGGCAGTGTTCCTTAATTAAGCTTTTTGAAAAGTGCCATCTAACCCTTCATTTGTAAAGCAGACCACTGGCTAGAAAACTTCTGAATTCTCGGTATAGACGTCACCCTTCTACTTTTCTCTCTACCGCTTTGTAAAAGTAAGTTAAATTAGCATTCCATAGGCACTTAATTTAAATTTTGTTTGGTTATGGACAAAGGAATGCTCTACCATGACACTGGAGATGAGAAAACCTTCCTTTATAAGAGAAATTTCAAATACTATGACAACTATGCCGCCAATATTTGCAGGCTAGACCTAGGCTGACAAATATTCTTATAATCCACTACCTTATTTTTTTGTAGCTAAAGAAATAAACAAACAAACAAAAATATGGGGGTTTCTGTGGCTTTAGCCAATTGTCCCCAGCTCGAGGCAGACAATTTAACAAATGTATATGCTAATTCTAAGCTACACGAGATGCTATTAGGCCCTATTTAATCAGGTCTTTATGACGCTGTTTCTACAGGTACAGTATATGGAACACATGGGAGGCGAGGAAGGCAAACTTACACCAGATACCAAACCCTAGAGTTGGAAAAAGAATTTCATTTCAACAGATACTTAACCAGAAGACGACGGATTGAGATTGCGAACGCACTCTGCCTAACTGAGCGGCAGATTAAAATATGGTTTCAAAATAGGAGAATGAAGTGGAAAAAGGAGAATAAACTCATAAATTCCACACAGCCCAGCAGCGAAGAAATAGAAGAAAAGTCAGGGGAGTAGAGTTATGCTTAATAAAATGTATCGGGCCTCGCGTTCCTTATTAGCTTCCCCCTTGTGTATATTTTGTTACTAAAACGCAGTACATTCTCACATCCTGTTGGTTTCAAAAGGTTTTGTCAAAATATGCACATTTGCTATTAACTGTACATTTCTGGGAAAATGCATAGTTTACAGATACGTAGTGTATATATTAGGTTAGTTAGTGTAAGTGTAAGGTATTTCAGAAATGCAAAGACGTCTTAATATTATTTTAATTTGGCCAGGAAGGAATGTGTTAAATATGAGTAAGTAGATTGATGGGTAACAAGTCAGTAACTGTGAAAGCTTGTGTGTGTGCTAGATTTCGGGAAATTAATATTTTCCTGTCTTATATCAAATTAACTCTCAGATAAGCCTCGACATTGATTGCATTTGGAATCAGATGCGCCATTGGTGTGTACCAAAAGTATAGTATGAGAAAAATAATAGCATCAAGACCAAGGATAAAGCTTTTATGGTTTTGATATGCATTAAATGAAATGATTAATCCCAATGAGGAGAAACATCATATTTAATTATTTTAACAAAACATATTCAAATAAGATCCATGCAACGAAACCGTAGCTATGCATGGCTGGCAGGAACAATACAAGTTTTAAATGCAGACAAAATAATCCACTGGTAGTCTGTAGGTTCCAATTTTGGGGTTTATTGGCACTAACCATAGGATGCACAGATCGGTCAAGAAGCAATATTTGTTTGTTTGGGGGGGGGGGGGTCTTTTTTTCTATTTTTTTGGTTGTTTTTAGAAAAGCCCTCATTCCAAACATGGTCTCCCTTTTATGCCTTTGGACAAACATAAGACCCTGGGCACTTTTTGCTGCTGTACAGTACGAACAATGATTTTGCAATACCAGATCGTGGGTATCTTTTGTCCAAAGCTTCCTAGTTACTACATTGCTTCTAGTAAGCACAATAAAATTAATTAATATATAGAAACTAGAATAAAGGTGCCGTGAAACCAAACACAGACATTTCTGCGCACAAAAGAAATTCAGCAGAAATGTTTGCTCTATGTATCAATGTAACATATACACAAAGTATATAATAAGGCATCTTGTAAAGACACGTAGCTTGATTTGTGTGTGTGTGTATATAAATATATAACACGTCGAGCTCTTGCAATTTTTTTTTAGAATTTGAAGAAAAGTGCAATCTATAATAGACCCAAAACCTGTAGTTGAAAGTAGAAAATCAGTTCGCTCTTTAAATGATCGCGTTTCAATGGACCCGTCCGTAAAGGCTCTCAAAATGAGGCAAAGATTGCCCGCTTTTGGGGGCCATTTCGACTACAGTTCATAAAATTTATATCACCTAGTTATAAGAAAGAATTTCACTTCGCGTTAAAATTATATTTCGAAGGAAAGGAAGAAAAGATAAAGAAGGAAGAGAGAAATTAAGAAAGATGCAGACAGGGGAAAAGGGGAAACTCGATTCCTATAAATACAAAAAACATATTTTTCTTCGGATTTCTCCATTAATGCTGGTTTAGTGAACAGCGGCTGCCTTAGCCGTAGATTTGGTACACACTAATGGAACTGTGAGGGAAATGCAATAATTTTTCTATAATGGGCTGTAACCTCAATTCGACCCCAGCCCTGCAGACCCTGGCTAGAAAGCGTGAAAATCTGACTTGTCTCCAGAGGGTGGCGCAAGAGTCCAACTGAAAGTCAACAGCTGGAGGCGGGGACGCGCTTGTATGCGCGCAGCCGCGCACAACATCCACCCAACTCCCCCATTAGTGCATGAGTTTACCTCTAGAGGTCATCAGGCAGGATTTACGACTGGACAACAAAGGCACGTGATTTGAAGTCGTACCCCATATTTGGGTGCCTACGTAGGAGGGAACCAAGTACATGTCCCAGTCATTTCCATAATTCATCATAAATTGTGCAAGGGTGCTATAGACGCACAAAACGACCAAGAGCCACAAATCAAGCACACATATCAAAAAACAAATGAGCTCTTATTTTGTAAACTCATTTTGCGGTCGCTATCCAAATGGCCCGGACTACCAGTTACATAATTATGGAGATCATAGCACCGTGAGCGAGCAATACAGGGATTCTGCAAACATGCATTCCAGCAGGTACGGCTACGGCTACAATGGCATGGATCTCAGCGTTGGGCGCTCAGCTTCCAACCGCTTTGGTGCCAATGAGAGGGCTCGAAATTACCAGTCCAATCCAACCTCTGCCCCGACAGAGCCCAGATATAATCAACCCGCGACGTCTTCTCATTCGCCTGCTCCACCTGACCCTCCTCTGCCCTGCACTGCCTTGGCCACCCCGCCTGTCAGCGATAGTCGTCAGGGGCTGAAAAACTCCATAGCCAACTCCAGCAGCACTTCGTCCAATTCCAGCAACACCAGCAGCAACCAGAGCAATACGTCTCACATAAGCAGAGAAGGAGTTGGCACGACATCGTCTGGTCCCGACGATGATACCCCAGCAAGCAGCGACCAGGCAAGTTCACAGAACGGCCAAAGCACAGCTCCAGCAGCACAACCCCAAATCTACCCCTGGATGCGAAAACTGCACATAAGTCATGGTAAAGCAAAGCCGCTTTGTTCTCTTTGCAGAGAAGTCGAGTTAGGATGCAGTTAAAAATTGTACAGCTGGTAGGAAAAGACCCGACCAGTGTCATTGCAATAGCTAGATTTGGGTTATACAGTGAAGGGAAATTGTGGAGAAGTCAGAATTTAAAGTCGCCAGGGCAGCAGAGAAAAGCAGGCAGATATTTGAAACGGGAGTTTTGTTTCCCCCAAGGATGGCGCGAGTTGTTACTGTGCGTTGTTTATGAAAAAGACCGGATCAAAACAATAGTAAAAAAAATATATATTAATCTCGGTTCCAGGCTGCAGAACCTTTCAACAGTCTGTGCATGAGGGTGCAAAGCGCAGCTCAGGAAGTAACTTTAAGAAACCGTTGATCCTGGGGGCATTTTGTAGGAAAATATTGACCACTTTATTTCTGAGAAGGCACAAGCCCTCTAATTTTAAGAACCCCCTTTTATTTCAAACCATTGCGGCGCAGCCTAGGAAATCCCATGGACGGAATGTCTAAAGAAGTAGATGTACTTAGGCGTACAAGAGTAGATGAAATGATAAGCGAAGTAATCTGCTAGGAGAGGCACTAGCTAGCTGCTAAGCTCTGCAGGTCGTTTTAATAAGAAAATAATCCTACGAGCGAGATAACGGTCTGTGTGCGCTGTTGGGCTGGCTCTTGAAATACAAGAGAAGGTCTAAGCCATTCACCTTTCTTTTGCAGACATGGGGGGACCAGAAGGCAAAAGGGCTCGCACAGCATACACCCGGTACCAGACCCTGGAGCTGGAAAAGGAGTTTCACTTCAATAGATATCTGACCCGCAGAAGAAGGATTGAAATAGCACATGCTCTTTGCCTCTCAGAGAGACAAATTAAAATCTGGTTCCAAAACAGGAGGATGAAGTGGAAAAAGGATAATAAACTGAAAAGCATGAGCATGGCAGCTGCAGGGGGTGCCTTTCGCCCTTAGTTCTTTGATGAATTGAAAGTACTGAGGAGTATGATAGCCGAACCTGCATAATGTCAGTACTAAGGTGACTTTCTGAAACTTTCCTTGTGTGACTTCTGTGAAGAGACCGTGTCCTTGTCGCGCTATTCCATCCTTTAGTCACGAGCCTGCTTAGTCTCCTTATTCCCCTGTATATCGGCTTTCCTGTACATTTCTTTTGTCTAGAATCGCTTTGTCTTGACGAGTAGCTGTTTTAACTTATTTATATATGAAGAGAACTGTGTTACTTGAAGTAACTGTAAACAATAAATTGTTTAGTACAAATGTTATGTGTCGCACTTGATGTGCTAAACTGTATATGTGTGAAAGTGTTTCGTCAGACTAGCTTCAAGCTGTCAAAGATATTTTCATTCAGACTACCTATAATTCCTGTTTAATTAATGCTGTTGTAGAAGTGAACTGTTGAAATACCACTGATTTTGTACTTCGTGTAGTGATCGTGTGAACCTGTGACGAGAACTGTGATCCCAAGCAGTATATCATTGCTGTGCCTTTTGTATGACTCTTTGCACGAACTCCTAGAAGTGGCTCTTATCAGGCAGCTTCAGTGATGTGGTTTTTTTTTTTTTGTGCACAAAGTAAAAAAGTATATAGTCAAAGCCTGGCTGTTTAAGCTAAACGTGATCAGCTTTTTTGTATTTTTTTAATATTATATATATATATATATATGTATGTATATATATATATATATATAATAGCATATATATAAAGAGAAAACTGACTGGAAACAAACAACAAAAAATAAACTTTCTATTGTTATTTCTCGTAGTCTTCTTTATGTAAAAGCCATCGTCCATCTTTCTGAGTTTTATTTTCCTACTTTCAGTTTACTTGGCTTAGAATGAATGATTTTACACTCTGTTTTGGAAGTACTATACAAGTTACCCAACATCAATCTTTTAAACAGCATATCTGGCCACGGTTTTCTACATCATATTAAAATCTGCACCATAAAAGGTATACTTTGCTTATGTAGTGGCCCAGACATTTCATTAGGGGTTTGGTTATAGTACAGTACAAAGTTCACCCTTTTCACTCTTAAATAATCCTTAGTCTTTGCCTCAAGTATTTAACCGGATAATTGCACAAAGGGTCGCTCCTTCTAAGCAGACCTGAATTGTCTATTCATTTCTCATAATTTATAAAGATTAGGGTTGCTGTTGTTTTTTTTAATCTTAATCTACAGTTAGTTGTATACAGATTTAATTTTACTTACCTCTCCATTGCTTGGCTGGCTAACTCTTCTCAGCTTCTAGCAACAAGTAAAGGTTTGCTCATTTACTGAGAGCTTACATGGACGTCTCCCCAAAAGTTATAAAACAGTAAACTTTATAAGCCCTCGTTCCGGCTATATGACATTTGGGTGCGAAATGAATAGGGTTTTGTCTATGAATTAGATCGTAAAATCATCCATAGCACAGACAGACAGGCTCACGGGCCATAAAAAGTCACGTGGTGCCATTAAAGTAAGTTTTATGGTTTTGGGGAGTTGACATCCAACATTATATAGCACATAACATATAATCTCCCTAACGCTGGACTTCACTTGGCTGTTTTGCAGGCTACGTGTGCTTTCTGGTTGTTGAAATGGTCTTTTTTAAGTACAGAAGTATCTAAACTATAAGTGGCTTCTTCCAAGTTAAGGTAAGTTTTGTTCACACGTTACTTAAAAGTGGATTTCCTCAGTGAAAGCACCACTTATAGGTTGTCTAACTTTTAAGACCGCCAGAGAGTTCAGAAAAGCAGAGTGAGCCAGCCAGAACATGGCTCTCCATAAAACGCTTTCTTTACAAATAACAACTACTACTTCGAGCAAATATGTTTTAGAAATCAAAGTGAAACATAACATTTGGCGTTGGCAAAGATTGGTTTTAGAGGCCCAACTTTAATCGCTTCGACTGTAGCAGAAGCTAATTACTTCCTTTGCTCAGTATACTTTTCACGTGCTACGAAAGGCATCATTCTTTTAAAGCATGGAGTAGAAGATTGTCTGTGGTAGTATATAATAATCGTAAAGGGATCTCCTGTGGATATTTTTAGAAGGCTTTGGCCATCAACTATAAGCCACAAGTTTCTATCCTACAGCAGATAGACATGCAAAGGAGCTTTGCCATACCGTACCTTAGGTTGTTTTCCACATTTTGTGTGGTGCAGATATTCTATGGCAAATGGAAACATTTTGTGCAAGGTGTATTTTGGAAACCTAGTTGGCAGCGTAGTGGAGTGCCACATTCTTCTTTCTGCAGGGAAACTTGGTAAAACTTTAAAAGAATATTTATCATGGCGTCCCGGCAATATAAATTGTGAGGTATCGTGTGGAGCAAGGTTTAAAGCAGATTTCAAATAATCCAGTCTATATACTGATACTGGCTGACAATGGCAGGGCAGGCCCCATCTGCATGTTGACTTCGACATTCTTTTCACGTAAGAAGACTGTTCTCACCACAGTGTGATTACCAAGCAATAAACTTTATGGCCGGATTTCGCTTTAGTGTTTGAATTTCTAGTGTTAAATGAAAGGGTGAAAGGAAATTCTTTCGTTCCTTTCTTCTTCCCTTTTCCAGTGTTTTTTTGTTAAATGCACTCTCTTTTGAAGTTATCTGTCTACCTAATGAAAAACTACATAAGCTCATTTTTAACTGGTTTGGGGAGCAATTCGTTTTATACCCTGGGATGGGTTGTAGTGAAATTGGGGTTTCTAATACATTATAAACTTCCAATGTTAAAGAGGAGTATGGGCGAATGGCTAATAGAAGATTTCCGAATCTTTTCCCCTGGTCTCCTTTTAGCAGACCATTGATCACTAACAATGTGACCATTAAGAATGGTATCAAGATTAAAAGACGGATCTCCAATTAGCAGAAAGGCACTCTCCCCCACTTGTGTAAAGTTTATTCATATAGAGTGTTTATTAAAGAAAAGAACAATTCTAGTAGAGATTAATTTATCTATGTTGACATTGCAATGATGTGTGGATAACATTTAAGGTGTCCAGTTTTAGGCTTGCATATTTTCAAATAATATTTCTAGCTATGTCTTTGATGACATTAAAATCTTAAAAAGGTTTTGCTCTAACACCAGGCAACAAAAACTTCCATTAGATAAACAAAGCTTGGTAAGTAATAGCATGCTTCAGAGAGGTTAGCAAGCTACAACGAAACCTACTTTGAACTCTAAAACAAGGAGATAACAATCAAAAGTAAAGTAAATATACTTCCAATCTGTATTCAGAATTTATTACACTTCTATAAACCTGAAATACAGAGCACTCCGTTAGAAAGTGCCTTCTTAAATCTGAGTAATGGGATTAATACTATATAAATATTACTCAAAATTACAGAAACTCTTCTTTTTAAAAGCTTTATGGACAAGATATCTATAGCATACTAAATCTTTGGATTCTCACTATTATATTAATTTAAAAAGAATATTCACCAGAAAGCATCTACTGGCAAACAAATCTATTTTCCTAATGCAATATCATATCTCTTTAGCAATGAAATATTATACTAAACTATTTTCTAAGAGTTAAAGTTTAATGATGGTTGGTCAGGTGCAATGCTTTCCCAGTGATTCAGGGTACATGGCGTCTGTGCATGGTTTTGAATGTAATTGTCTATATAATACATACAGACACAAACACGTTCATGCTGAAATACACACACCAAAAATGATAGAGAGAGAGAGAGAGAGAGAGAGAGATATGTGGTGGGAGTTTGAAAGGTTTTCGTGATCAGAGTTGACCGCATTACCCACTAGTGGCTAAGCTATTATCAAAAATTCATTTGTGGTAGTTTAAAAATAGAACTTGTTTATAACAGCTCGGCTACACCACACTGAATATTTTTGATGATGTCAAATATACTTTTCTAAACTTTAATATTACTACCTCTGGATTTGAGGGTAGGGGGCATGTACAATTCCATCTGAAGCCTACCAGCTTTATGAAATGAAGCATTCGTTTAGTTTCATGACTTTTTGAGCAAACATTTAAATATGCTTTTTAAATCTGAATCTAGCAATTCTTGAGAAAGACAGAGTCGACCACATCATACAGTAGCACAAGCATTGAGAGAAAAGGTGGTCTATTCCTGATAATGGATAAGTTGCGTTTATAATATTAGACACGAAATACCTTTAAAAGAAAATGATTTCTTACAACCGTCTTGTGTTTCTTGTTACAACTTTTCTCTTTTTTAATTCTACAACTTGTAAATGCTATGTAATTCTATAAAATGTTTAAATCCATACTAAAATGAATGGCGTGGCCGGCAAGTCACTAAACCATTCAAAAATTTCTCCAGCATATTTGAGGTCAGACATTCTCCCTGCTAAGTAGAAAGTGGCTAAACTGGGAATCAGGAGTGTGAATGAAAAGCCTCTTATCTTTCTTTTGCACATGTGTTCTTCAGGTGTCCGGAATTAAATTATTTGCCTGTATCTTCTACCTACTAAAATACAGTGCGACAAACTACTTAAAAAAATGTTAGTGTATCCTTTGGAATTCAGTAGCGAAGACAATGCTCCATATAATCTATTAAACTAACTATTTCTTATATAGGTAGCATAATTTACTTATTTAAATTCCATAACGTTTCGTACTCAAGCTGTAGATGGACCTTTTCCTGATAATGGTATATACGTAGGGTGTTTTATAAGTTGCGTTCATATTCTTTTTTTTTCTTTGAGGAAATACAATGCAATCTTTCCTTTCCACAACAAAATAGATTTTATTTCCTAAAAGTTTATTACATCAACATTTGCGATTGAAATGTCAGAGTTTGGCGGTTCCTTGAAAAACGTGCAAGTTCCGGTTCTATTTTAATAAAGAAAATCTAGTAGGTTGAAATACCCGCTATCTAAGCGAATATTTAAATATATGCGAACTTATAGCACGTTATTAATATAATCTAATAAAACATAGTATAATATAATATAACCTAATTTTCCTGTACTTAGTAGGCTTATTGTGTGTAGGTAAATTGTCCTATGCACAATTATGAAGCTGTTTTGTTTTTTTGTAAATAATTTTTGCTGTGAAGGTTATTGGGCAATTATTGCAATTTTGTAAAACAGTCCTTGCTTGAGGTGAAGTCTGTCATTGCATAACAAATGATAGCTCTCGCAGTTCACTGCCAGGTTAAGTAAATGCAGAACAGATAAATCTGCAGACCCTAGGAATCACCAGCAGAGCTCGCTTTAGACCAAGTTCAGAGTCATCTCGTTTGCTTTGAGAGTCCTCCACAAACAATCTGAGTTATCATTATATTATAAAATAAAGCACCAAACGTCTAAATAGTCACCCGCATAGTACAGAAATCGCCACATTTCACTGCTCAAAATACTTTCGTTTTTAATGTACATAACTCACCCCTTTTGTTTCAAAGACACATATTTTCATGCAGCATCTTTGAGCTAATGATTCTTTCCAACGCTGAGAATGTAATTTGAAAGCTGAATTAACACCATTTGCAAAGATGAGAGATAAATGTCCCTTTTCTTTTCAGAAACATAAATAGAAACTTGGTGAACTCCAGAACCACAGAGAGAAACAGTGCAACTTCTTAGTCCTAAAAGAAGAGGGCAAAGCTTATGTATATCTTTGCGGCTAGGGCGTTTCAACTGCAGGTCAAAAAGTTGAGGGTCAAAAGTTTACATTTTGCACCACACTTAGTCATCTGCCCAGACACGGTTTGATGTCAATGTTATAGTCGAGATCTTGACTATCAGCACAAAAGATAAAATAGCCTTGAGTTACGCGTGTATCAGGGTATGGACTCCAGGTGAACTCTAGCGGTCGAGTGACCTCAATTATTAACGAAAGGATAGAAAATTCCTATTTTAAAGATCAGTACAGGCTGTATTTTATCTCGAAATATCAGCCATCTTCAGTATGAATATTTTCAGTCCAGATGTAGCAAATAAACTAGCGTATGTTTCACTGAATACCAGCAGTGTATTTTTCTACGTGTAACCATAACGATGTAGCAGGTACGTTTAAATGTACTACCTTTTCACTTAGAAACATGTATTCATTCTTTTCATGCTGGAATCTATCGGAAATATAACTAGATAACAGATCACTAGTGTGCAATCAGTTATGGCAAGGGCTTCCTGGAGTCTTGATGGGGTTTTTTTTGCACAGATCTCTCCACACCACGTTTTCTACTGCTACTACTAACCATTTCTATAGCGCTATTAGACATACGCAGCGCTGTACACTAACCCATAAAAGACAGCCCCTGCTCCAGAGAGCTTATAATCTGCTAAAACAGACAAACAGAAGAGGGGACTAGGGAATTCTTAGGGGAAATGATTACAATTCTTAAGGAGAAATAACGTAGTAAACGATGCAGGCTCAAAATTCTGCTGCCCTAAAGAAATGAGGAGGAAATAAACATTTACAAGAAAACAAGGCTATAGTAAAGCCAGCTAAAAAAAAAAAATCTAAATTCTGAAGTAGTCTGCAGGATTCAAATGACTAAACGCAGCCTTGTCAGAAAGGCGGTGCTCACATACTTAGATTCAAGCTTGAATCAGCATAATCCTAGTTTAAGAAACAATAATTTCTGTATACTCTGAGAGTGGACAAAATAATAGTAAAAAAAAGAAAAAGAAAAAAAGAAGCCAAACAAACTCAAAACCTGCTGTAGAATACATAAGAACAGAATAGTAGAATTCTCAAGTGCCATAATCATGTACCTACATTTCAAATTGAGTTAAACCCAATCATTGCGCCGGAGGCCCTCTACCTTTGCAGCAGTCAGAGTTGCTATTGTGTGTTAATTGCTAAATTGTGGTTTAGGTGTAAATTTATAATATGAAGAGGCAGAGCGAAGAAAAAACTCAAAAATGAAAGCATTTGAGCAACCCTTTGTATGCTTATAAGAATCTGACAAGCTCGACTGTTTAATAACATCTGCGGAGAGAGATATGGGGAAGGGTGGTAAGAGTAAAGCTTCGTCATTTGACCTGCAATGTAAGAATTTTTTTTTTTTGCTGTATAAGCAGGGCCAGAAATATGTGTGAACAACATAGGCTGTCTTGAAAATGTCGACTTCCATCTGATAGATTAAACAGATGGAAAAAAATGTGGCTTTCTATACCCAAACAATTCACCGGTGCCAAATGTCAGAATTTTATATACTTGTGCATGTGTGTGTGCATATATCTGCAACATACACCAATTTCTTAAAAGTATTAACACAATATTAAGACCCTAATCACTTTTGGCATTCTGTTTCAATAATATTAATGAAGAGACTTAAAAATACGTTACACAAAAGATTCTGAATAAATTACAGGATTATTTAAAATTTTTATCCCTTCAATAAACTGCCTAGCTTCTTTCATTTCGTAAGCATTCCCTGACATATTAAAGATTTTCCACTTGAATCTAATACTTCAGATTGCAATATACAAAATACTGAAACCCAATTTTATTCTCACTACTAGTGAGCCAGACATATCTTTATGGAATTGAGAAAATAATGGACAGAACTGGATCACAGACCTCAACTTCTAGGGCGAACCAAATGGTTACCGTGTTTTACGTGTCCTTCTGCTTTAGAAAGGGGGGGGGGGGGAGAGATTTGCAGCTTATATGGTCGATAACGTTTACTTTCCCTTCGATTTCCCCCCTTAAGTTTCTGTCAAGTTGTGACCTGGGCAAAGCGCCCTGCTGTCTAAAAGACACCGTATAGACCTTTTATAAAAACTAAGTCCAAGGCCGAGGTGAACTTCAGGTCACCGCGTCTACCAAATATGAAAATGTCGCCTGGTGAACGGCACGCCTTGTTATTTAACAAAGACTGTCAATGTGTAAGATTAATAAGAAACAAAATGCACACGGTGTCACTTCTCGGTCACTTTGCAGCTTGGATTGGGATGCCATTCAAGGGGAAATCTGTTTCAGATATATTCAGAACAGTTCCAACTCGATTCCTAGGACCCCACAAAATGCCCCTCTCTTTAATCTTCATTGATGTAGGGCAAACGTTGAAACGTTATCCCAAATTAATTATTTGCTAATCTTGCATTGAAATTAAATTTCATCTGTCCAAGTGGAGAGTGGTACAGATATGCTTGTGGTTCACCAGGGAAGAGAGGCTGATTTTGCATTAATTTCGGAGTGTTTGAAGATTAGCTACCTTACTGTCAACGCCATCATTTCAGGGAGCTGCAATCCATCTTTGGACAGTTTCAGCTGGTAGACTTTCAGTCGTGTAGAGATAGACTAGGCAGAATTAAGCAAGCCATTCTTCTGAGAAAATCGTAGTATATTTTAGTTCTACATGAAATTATGCTAGTTTTTGTATTAAGAGGTTAGGGTGGTGTCAGAGGAGGAACGCAAACTATTTATTTTAAGTAAGATATAGCCATACATCTTGTGGTAACGTGTCTAAATGTCGGTGTGTGAGATTACACATGTGGTCTAGGGGGCTTAAGTTCTTGTTTATGAAAACAAAACCACAGAGACATGCAACAGGCCTTTGGAGATTCTGCACAGGACATCTCCACGAACAGCACCGCCAGACTCTCCTTTAACCAGTTCACTGCACAGCCACAGATACACAAGACTGCATTAACCCCTTCTAACGTATTAAAGCGAGTTCAGGGGGCAAAGTTAATGAAATAGTAATGATTGCACATGCAACAATGGGAAATACAGCCAGACCTTGAGAGAATCTCTGGGAAGAATGCGATCTACATAGGCAGCCTTTCAGGTATATTTTACCGTGGTTTTCTCAAATCGTAGTATGGCGCGTAATTCATAAGGATATATACAGATATATTGCGGACCTAATCATTCATTTAAACTGCAATTTCTAGTAACTAAAACAACTTATGATTTTGCTCGTCTTTTTACAGACTCTTTAAAGACCGCGTAGGGTTTTCCTACGTTCTGTGCACGTGGGAAACTCCTGTTAAATTAGGTCTTTACCTTTAATTCTTTCTCTATTCCTTCATTTGAGACATTCTTTATGCACGGATTTCTGTCTATCCGCATTCCTATAAACACATTTTTAAGTAATACATGTCCTTTAACAATTGCAGTAAGGGGAAAACCCCCCTTCCTTTTGTACAATGTATAAATGGCTCGTCTACTTTTGGAGTAAAAAGTCAAGCAGTCATCCAGACTGCACTTGGTCTGTGTCACATCTTTTTATTTGACTCCCTTTTCTCCTTAGCTGTTTCCGCTAGGTTTCTGAGATCCTTAGCTCAGCAAACATGGGCCCTGATGTCATCTGAAAGCTAATAAAAATACGCCGACAATTTCTCCTTCATACAGTAAGGCATGTTTTTACTTCCGTGGTTAAGTATGCTAGGAGAGATATGCAATTGATAGGATAGTGTACACTCAAGTACACTTTTTGAAAGCATATGAAAATAAAAACAAAAAACTATGAATCGTACTTGATACAAATTAAATGCCATTAACAAATACTTTCTTGTAAAGGATCAACTAGTTTAAAGGGTTTGACAACCAGATCTCAATGACCTTACTGCAGATTTTCTGCATTAGCCGGAAATACTATTTATGCTTATTTTCATCGGTTTAGAAATTGTACTGACCATTAGCTAGAACGTCAACAGCCCTGGAAAGAGCAACCTAAAGCTGTTACTGGACACTACAGCAATTTTATGTATAGCTTTGTAGATCTCAGAAGATGGTTCAGAGACAGATGGTAAATCATACTTCACAGCTCCACGGATGTAGTCTCGCAAGGCTTCAGTTCACTCCTATTTTCGACAAGCCTGGGGTAAAATCAATTTATATTTATTCGGATGTAAACGTGCTTGAACATCTTACCTTGTAATCACCTAAAGACACAGCTCTCTGATATCCAAGGTATATACAATTTAAGGGTTCTGTATATCAGTAGGGAAAAAATCCCTGTTAGGGTTTGAAGTTTATATAAAAATTGTGGGACTAGGGCGTATCATCCTACTTTTTACTGGACGTACTGGGGTATTGCTTTACCCCTATGTCTCCTGAGTTATTTTCTACTGCCCCTAAGAATACCTATTCTTGTCTCATTTATCACAGCTATATACCTCGGTCATTTGTGTACTGGTTGAAAAGTATTTCAAGATTTCGAATAATTAAAAAAAAATGTTCAAACCTATTATAGATTAAAACTGATAAGAAAACCATCAAGAGCTTTCTAAAACGCTATCATTCTAGTTTTACAACTGAGACTTATACAGCACAACAAATACAAGGTCTAGTGGGAAAATTCATCAGGAAATGCTATGATTCGTAGGAACTATATGAATCGGTGTTCATCGCTGCAGGAAGTCTGCTTTTTCTTTCCATTTTTTCCCATTCTTAGTACTGTGTGCTTGTTTTTATGGGGGTAATAAGATTGCTGCTAATGCTGGCGCTAGTAAAGAGTACTGTTTTTTTTTTTCTCCTTTTCTTTCTTTCTTTCTTTTTTTTTTTTAAATCGCGGCTGCCTGCCAAACATTCATCACCTTACCATTTCCTTATCCGGGGCTCGGGTGCGGCTAGGGGATTGGCCTGCTCGGTCACGCGGGCTGCTAACTTTGCTCACTTGACAAGTGAGGGCAGAGGAGGGACCAGCGGAGACCAGAAAAACGCCAAACGGGAGAAAAATTATTACTGAGTGTAAATTGGGGGGATTTTTTTGTACTTCGCAAATTAATGGCCATGAGCTCGTTTCTGATCAACTCCAGCTACATCGAGCCCAAATTTCCGCCCTGCGAGGAGTACGCGCAGAGCGGCTGCTACCTGCAAAGCCTGCAGCCCACCGGCAGCGAGTACTTGCCACGGCATCGGGCGGAACCCGACTTCCAGCCTCCGCCGGCGGGCGGCGACCGCTCCGGCTACCCCCCGGCCGCCTACCGCGCGTATAGCCACGCGCCTCCCGGGCCGCGGCGGCAGCAGCAGCAGCAGCCCGCAGAGCCGCCCCCAGAAGCAGCCCTGGGGTCAGGCGTGGCTCCCCCGGAAGAACACGGCCGGCCCGAACCTGGACTGCAGCAGCACGGCCCCAGGCAACCGCGCCAGCCCGAGCCTCTGCCCCCTCCGGCCTGCGAAGCTGAGTGCACCGTCGCCGACCCCCGCCTGCCGGCTCTCCAAGCCAAGGAGCCGGTGGTCTACCCCTGGATGAAGAAGATCCACGTGAACACTGGTAAGTTGCACTCAAGGCAAGCAACAGTGGGGGATGAAACCGAGAGAAAAACGAGTTTCGTGTTGGCTGCCTAATAAAGCTTAAGGAATCAGTCTGCCTTTCCTTTTCTCTCTCTCTCTATGGTCTATGATCTTTTCTCCGGAGATTTATGAACGCCTAACTGCTAGGGCAGTAATTATAACCCCTCCATAAATTTAATTGCCCCGCCAGTGACTCTGGCCCATGTGCCTTTGAAGCTTTTCTAACCCAAATGTTCATCTCCATATTCTATTGCTCCCAATTGTTTCCTATCGTCAATAGCCTGTGAAACATTGTTTTTTCTCTCGCTGTTCTGTATCTTGTTTGAGCCACAGTGTCAAGTTATCATATAATGATTGTCTTCAATTGCTTTTTGTGTTCAGTCAGTCCCAATTACAGTGGAGGAGAACCCAAAAGGTCTCGAACTGCCTACACCAGACAGCAAGTCTTAGAGCTGGAGAAGGAGTTTCATTTTAACCGTTACCTTACCAGACGCCGACGCATTGAGATAGCACACACACTTTGTCTTTCTGAACGTCAGGTCAAGATATGGTTTCAGAACAGAAGAATGAAATGGAAGAAAGATCACAAACTTCCCAACACAAAGATGCGTTCTACAAACCCGTCCACTGCCAGTCAACACTGCAAAGTTCAGACACAGGGCCGCACACACCTAGATGGCTCACCGTCCCCAAACTCTTCAGTACTATAACTCCTTCCTCTCTATTTTTTCGACGGCCTATTCTTTTGTGATTATTTGAACCAAATAAACTATGTACATAGTCAGGAACCTGCACATTAAAAGGGGTGCACAAAATCCCCAAAACAAAATTGCCTACTCTGTGTAGACACTGATTAATATGGTTCCTTGCTTTTTTTATATTTATGCAAACACTCTGTGTCCTCGTCGTTACAGAGGAATAAATGCAAGTTTATGTATTTGAACAGGACTATTTTGTATTAAACGTAACATAAATAAAACCATGTTTCAGAAGGCCTTTCAAGACACTTTGCAGGGCAGTGGCTTCTGTTAAGCAATTCCGTGCTGTGTTCGTGGATGCTTTAAGTATTTCAGTAGATGAAGGAGCCAAACGCTTTGTATGGATTATGAAAACTGTTCACTTTCATTCTGAAAGACAAGGTTAGATGTATCAGGACGTATATAACGCGTAGTAAGTACAGTGGTAGAAGTGACAGCTTCGTTTCTACTTGATATTTCATTTATTTAAAAAATATTGAGAGAGTGTTTCTTAATATATGGCATTAATGAAATGATGAGGACAGGACGTTTAGATTCGTGTACAATTTGTGGTTTATTCCGGTGTATTGTGTACAGTGCCAAGTGTTGGCTGATACTCTATGTACAATTAAAAGTTTTAAACACAAGTCCTTCATGTTTCCTGCTTAGATATCACTGAATTTACCACAGCGACTGGAAAACAAAATATTTTAGCTCCTCTTTAGCTGTGTCTGCAAAAATGCAGTTGACAATAGCAGCCTACTTAGGTTAACCGCCTTCTTCTAACAATCATTTCACAGTTATGTGTAGCAGTGTCAAGTACACATATGTTAGCAAGCCTGTAGACCTAGACAGATCTGTGTGCAACTCTATTACTGCTCCCACAATTTAGTAATGCTGCAAGAACCCAGACTTCACTGAAGGTCGAGGGATAGCAATGGACAATTATTTATGAGGGCATCTTAATTCTTGGGTTCAGTGATGGCTTATTCATTTGGTTTCTATGGAATTTTAATCAACTAAGAGTTCTGGAATATTCCAGTTGCCAAAGAAATTCTGTACCAATATATTTTAGAGAAGATCCATTATGAGTAGTATTTTCTGGAAATAAAAGATATATCAGGAGTTCTCAAAGATCAGTACTGCAAGTTCATTAAAAATTATTACCAGTGATGAAGGCATGATGTCTATATAGGCATAATCTCAAACAGATCTGACCACAGGCAGTTCAAGGAGTGTCAAAGAATGAATGAATAAAATTGCAAGGATTTATACAGATCCCCTGCACTTGAAGCAGCACTGGCAATAAAACAATGTTAGGATTTGCAGAAACACTGCGAGCACAGGTAGACAACAAAATACTACTAATTAGATCCAGGATTATACAGAGTATAGCTCATCCCGTGTTTACAAATCAATGAAACAGACCAAGTGCATTATCACCAATGCATACGCACTTCTGTCAAGGTAGAAAGAAAACACTCAATTTTAGAGGTAACACCTTTGGAAAATAATATTTTGGGGCTTTTTTTAAACACACACACATACATTCTCTGGTTTTCTCACATCAGACAAGCTTTTGTTTATTATGTATTAAGTCGGTGTTTGCTCTAAACAAAATATAGTACTACTTATTAGAAATCTATGATAGACAAAATATTTAATTTGAAGTGTCTAGCGCTCCACGTTTTATTGTCCTTAATGACAGCCATTGTATTTTGTCGGAAAACAATTTTAAACCAACCTGAAAATAGCAATTTTACTGAGAATCATTAATCACCGCATACAATAAATACTTCTTTGTAATTCAACAGCATTTCTGAAGGGTATTCTCTGTGAAGAGCGAGAGGATTTTCTCGGAAAAATGTGGTCACGTATACAGACAGAGCATTTTATTCTCCTGCTAAAAGTATACAATTTGTTGCTGGAAATTCAGTGCCGGATACTGAAATATGTAACATTTTCACCATCCCAGGTAAATATTCTATACTTTATTCTTCTATCTGTACTTATATTGAGTGTTGAAATTAATATGATACCATCACTTGGAAATCAGAAAACCCAGATTTCAAACATTTTCATAAATTGATGAACCCTGTCTTTTGTTTAAAGCCCCACATTGTCTGTTCTTTGCCTGGGCAACCAGAAGAGTTCATCGAGAGGACACATTTTCTATTCCATTAATTGCTCTTTTTTAGAGGTACAGACTGACCTTCAAACCCTTGACCTTTAAGGACAGTACTTTCCACAGTTCTGCAGTTAGATCCCACTTACCTCTTGTACATTCATTTATGGGCTATGTCCTCTTCCTTCTCAGGGAATTTTCAGTTTTTGTTCAGGACACAAACATGCCATTATAGACCATACATTTTGATTGGACTAACTTATTACATTTGCTTTGGAGAGCTCTGCTCCCTTCAGTTCAGCATTGACCTGATAAAGAGAGCGTACTTCCTCAAAGTCAGTCTCAAAGGCCAGATGTACAGAAAGGTTTTTCCCTATTTTGTGTCTATGGGAAGAATGCTTAATACATGTGCCTCAAAGGCATTTCGCCCAGTAAAATGATTACTTTTTGTTCACTTACACTTCTATAATCCCAATGGACTAAAAGGACAATCATACTACTTCAAGCTTTTGCTGACAAAATCAGGCCTTGAATCTCTTTATTATATAGCACATTATGAGCCAAGGATTTAAAAACTACCTATCTTCAATAAAAGCTTTATTTCAAGATCAGTGTTGTCATTTGGTCACAGACTGATATATTTTCTGATAAATGGTCCTGCTGCGGCCATCATAGAAGACCAGCGGCATTCACCTTCAGCCCTTCTGCTACTGGTTGGATTTTGTTAAGGATATCCCTAATGCAGTGGCTGCCAAACCTGTCCTGGGGGCTCTCCAGCCAGTCGGGTTGTCAGGATATCCACTATGAATATTCATGAGAGAGATTTGCATACATGTACGCAAACCTACCTCATGCATATTCATTGTGGACATCCTGAAAACCTGACTGGCTGAGGAGCTCCCCAGGCCAGGCTTGGAAACCACTGCTCTAATGCAGGGGCAGCGGAACATCATTTTGGTTGGAAGGTCCAAACCAACCACTCTTCAGCCCCGCCCCCCAAGTTCTCTTATTCCTGATGCTGTGACCCCTGTGGCCCACTCCTTTCTGTGCCTATGCCCTAATGAAAATTCATATGATGGATTTGAATTCAATGGAGAGAATATGCATACAAATCTGTTGAGTTCAAATTTGTATTGAATTTTAATAATAAGAACAAGCAAAACTACAATGTTTCATAGAATAGAGGAGATGCCTTTGACATATATCAATATGTATTAGCATGAAATACAATTTATAAAAAGTTTTGATGAAATTTCCACAGGTCTCTATATTTTGTGTTGATAATCTAAGCAGTCATATCTTTCAAATGCTACATGTTCATATCTAACTATCATGCACACAGTATTACATCAAAAGCAGATATTGTGTAAACTATTGTTCCCGTTATTGATAATCATATAGATTGCCATAGACAATCAAAACAATCTAAAAGTTTCTTTTGGGGTGGTGTTAAACTCAGATTCAGTGAACATGATTTCAATATAATTAGTTGATATGTGAACAGAAAATTATGTTGAGGAATGTCAGCTGTCATTTTCCAAACCTTTTCCCAAAATAAATTTTCATTGGGTCAAAACAATAACATGGGAAAAGGAAGCATTGACAACACCCCATGACCAGTAGTTATCAGAAGGTGTCCGTTTTCCTCTGAACAGTTTCTCTGGAGTCCATATAGCTCTATGAGTTGCAAAATGCATAGACTGGGTGGAATTAGCTGAGTGTGCATGGGAATCTATCTCATGCATACCCATTAGAGGCATCCTGAAAACCAGACCTGTTTGTGGCTCTCAAGGGCCTCAGTGAATACCACTACAGGATACCATTTAGCATTACAACAGTTGCATATGTGAAAGTTTCCATATCTGTAGTTAATATCCAGGTGTGTTTTAATACAGATGGATAGATTGTATTATTTTGTAAGCAGATGTGGAAGGAGGAATAGTAAGCTGTCCTTTTTCTTCACACTTTTTCTTTCATGTCTCATACTCCCAAATTAATTTCCAGAAGTCATGTTATCTGTTCTTTAGTTTTTAAAATTGGCCTTTAGATGTAATAACTATCTCTTATATCTCAACAAATAGGGGTGACCAACTCGGAATGGTGGGTACACCTCTAATCAAAGGCATACGGAGGGGTGACCTGCATGGAGCGGCAGGTGTACCTACTCTTGCTGGCTTGCTAGGCAGACTAGATGGACCATACTGGTCTTTTTCTGCCTTCATATACTATGTTAGTTTGTTATTATATAAGGTACAGTACTTTACAGAATATTGCAGAAATAACTATTAGGGACCTTATATGTTAAGGGGTTTCCCCATTCTCATTCTATCCTTTCAAGTTTTCATGATTCGAGCCCTAAATTATTCTAAGAAATGTAAATAGTCAGTCAGATGTAAGATGCTTTAAGTTCGTGATATATAAATATCAGCTTAAAATTCGTATCTTGTTAGAACTATAGTCTTTATTACATTCTGTGGTATGTCAATGAATTGCTTTTGTGGAAGCATAAGAAATGCTGCTCTAATATACAATGATTTTTAAATCTCTTCAATCTTGCAATACTTGCAGTTTTTAGTTAAGAATGTCACATTGTTTTCTCACGCTGCCTTCCCTTCCTCTTGTCATTATATTAATAATAACATGGGTTTCTCTATTTTTGAAATTATTTTGCAATCCAAACAGGGTAGATGTGTGTCTACTCTAGATCATCTATTTCAGTGTCTTAGTCCTTCAAAAAGCACTAAGGCGTATCCTAGGATACTATTAATGAGGGAAGGCCTATAGAAAACTAATATGCTAGTCTTCCTATTATATTGATACCATATAATTATACAAAGACGCATTGGAAACAGCAAGTAGATATCCCCTATAGGCCCCCTCTATACAGATGTTTCCATTTAGTTGATACCAGTGACACAGAACAGTGGTGCACTTTAACAATATTATCAGAAAAAATGAACAGTGGAAACACAGCTAATACAGTCTGCTTTATAGAAAAAAAACTCAGATGTGTTTTATATGGCAGTTGCAAAGCTGGTCTGCAAGAGGTCTGCGGGAGAATACCCGCTGCAGCAACTAGCATGGAAAAGTGCTGCCTCTTGGGTTGAAGAATACAATTGTAAGCCTCAAAGTCACGTGGCTCATTAAATAATTAATGCAGATAGCAATGTGTCTGTGGTCCTCAGCTCGCAGGAGTGTTTCTCTCACATGTGAAGCCCAACGTCCCCTTTCAATAATAATAATAGTAATAATAATTCATAAAACCATTCACAAAAAACAAAACCAGCCCAGCTAGATCATAACCGAGTTTAAACTTCCCAAGAAAGCGCATAGGGTCTATATTGGTAAGTATGAGCAGTACATTTCAAGTTTCATTGTCTTGATCGTGTTTGCTCGTTGCTTTTGATTGAAGCCTTTTCGATCGGGTTATGAAGTGCATTATAGTTTTGGAATGTCTGATCTTTTGTTTTAGCTGCGGTTCGGCATTTGTTCTAGCTTTTAGTAATTAAATATAACCAATGCAAACACATTCGATGATGTTCTAATTCACACTGTGGAAGCTTGGATACCACAGTGCAGGACGACTGCTTTGTTCAGTTCTCCTGGCATCAATAAATCAAGATGCGGGCCAAAGAAGCAATGGAGAGGCAGTAACCATTTGAAAGGAAACGTCCTGGGCAAATTTCTCTGACTCATTAGTCTGAACGATTTATGTATCAAGTTAAAGTGCCACAAGTTAGGGATAGCAAAAAATAAAAAAAAATGACAAAAGGTTTGAAAAGTAGCATTATTGCTACTGAACCTTTTTTGGGGACATTTATTGTAAATGATTATGTCTACATTTCTGTGTGAAACGTATTAATCACTAAACTAATAATTATTTAAAACAATGAATGTATGCAAGGTTCATATGATAAGATAACATTTGGAGAGTGCCGATACATGCTTTTTATATCATTGTGTTCTGAAGGAATCTCGATTACACACTAAAAGTATTAATAATCTCTTTAACATAAGTGTGATATATGAAATTATTGTCGAGCTTCAGATAGCTATGACACATATAATGGCAGATCATCTCAAATAAGGAGAAAGAAGTATAGATACCACTGAGCTACTTTTCACTTGCAACAAATCGTGTTTATTTTGAATGCCGGGTCCCAGAATGTCTTCTTTGTAGGAAGATATTAAACTGTTCGGCAAGCGTGGATTAAGTAGATTTGTTACATTAATGCAAAAATATTGATTGCAATCCAGTAATAACAAAACTCTCTTGATATAATCCTGAGATGCACCTATTAAAAAGTATCAAAGAGCTTTTTATAAGTAACCTCATTATTAAGCGGTTAACATTTAAATGCATTTTTATTGCCTAGAAAAGTAACACACACACACACACACACACACACACACACACACACACACACACACACACACAAGATTAAAGCAGAAAAAAATTGTTCGTAGCTTTCTTCAGCATTTGTCTGTGTTATCAACAGACTACCACTGAAGATAAGAGTACCTATACTGAAATGCAATCCTCTCTTTTAATCTCTCATGAGGTTTCTTTGATAGCAGAAGACGTAAGCATCAGAAACAGAAAAATCATCCCACTTTGCACAGCTCTCTGTATACATTAATCATATTTTTATTTGTACTTAGTATGGAAAAAAGAAGCGTTTTTGGCTCAACTTGTCTAAACGGTGACGTTCTAGAGTTTTCTTTTATGGATATTAAACGCAAATAATGCCCCTATAACATAAAAACACAGTTTCCACAAATAAATGATTGCACTTTCGGTCAAGAGAAACAGATCAATATGAAGGAAAAAAGAAACGCGTGCACATGTGTTTTTGTATGCACGGAATGCTAAGGTATTTGTGTATCCATGTATTGATTTCGTCCCCTCCCCCATCCATGAAAACTCAAAGATTATTTTGTTCATGGTTTTGCTTTATTGAAAGGGAGGGGGCTCTTTTTCAGATCTCAATCACAGAAAAATGCGATTCAGAGATTTCTAGAAAGCAAAAAACATTGCATTGCAACTGGACTGAAGTGTTAAGAGATGCTGCATCCACTGTTATCTCTCAAGACGAAGTGATTATTCTAATCTAAGCATATTGAAATCATCAAACTATATGCGCTTACTAGTGGGAAAGCAGTCTAATGAAAGGGCTTTGTTCTGATAATATTTAACTGAGCTAGAATTTGTTGAACCACATCTATTCATCTGTGTCACTAAATGCATGGGTCTGGACAGGCTTAACCTAGTAATGATGGAAGTTACACAGGCATTTGAAATGGGAAGCAGCCATAGCACTTTGAAAACAAAGGATCTCAGGAACAGATTTTTGTTGGTTCTCAGATTTCTCATTGGGCCAAAACTATTGAATTCCAAATGAGAATGTAGGGATTTACTTTGGAGAGCTTTCCAATTTTAAATTCTATCTGGCTTTTTATATTTGTGACTATTTCGACTTGGTTTAATACCAAATCGAATTGAGAGAATTTTAGAAAGCTTGCACAAATGTCTGCTCTATGTGGTATTTTCTTCGGTATCAAACGGATTTCTATATATGGTGTATTTACAAAAGCGCAGGTCGATTTCTCTGTATCAAGGAAAGTTGTAGATGTGTTGGTAGGAGAGCTTGACCTTAGATGTGCATCTGTAGGGATCTTATCTATTTTTAAAAGTGCTGCAATCAAGAGACCATTTGATGTTATGTACTAAATCTCCCACTTTATTCCAGATAATAAAAATAATAACGCAGGCATTATCTTTTAGCTCTTCAGACCATTGTATGCATGCCATTTTTGACCCTGAAAAAGCAATAAAATAACAGTTATATCATGGGTTTCACAACAGACCTGCCAAGGTCACTATGGTAGAAACACAGAACAAGGCACAGTATTTAGATTTTTCAGATTTCTGCTACTTGCTTCGGACGGATCCTTGTAAAGGTAGTTATGCAGTGTTTAAAGAGCTTGTTGTGACAGGACTGTGCATGTTGGTTTCCTGACCAACTCTTTTACACAAAAGGATAATGATCATGAAATATTCTCTTTGTTGGCTCCAAGCCTTTTCATGGAATAGGCTGCAAGAAATAAAATTGCTCTCATACCATTTTAGTCCTAAAATTTTGGAGACATTAAACTCATCTAGTACGAACAAATAAAGTCCAGAACTATTTTAGTTGGCAGTAGCGAAGAATGTCATATCAGCTAAAATTTTCGTTTTGGAAAATTTTACAACAATATTACTATTATGTTTTAGCACCATTCCTGTACTAGTCAAAAAGGGTTAATAAACGTTCTTTCATTTTATATAAACAATTTACATACAAAACTAATTCGATTTTTTTTTACTGAACAAAACAGAGCATGTCAAATCTCTAAAAAATGTTTTTCTTGCCTTAGCCAAGGGGATGCTTACCTTTTAACTGGTGCCATGAGCACGAGATGAAAGGAAAGGAAAAATAAATCTATTCAAATATGCACGTGCAAAAAAACAAATATAGAAATAGCCAATGTTTATATTGTAATATGAAAACTCACGACTGCTCTCTGAACTTACAAAAATAATTAGTCAACAACATAGAGTAAACAAGATGTTTAAATAAAACAAAACCTTTCAAGGTCTCCTGTGCACAGACATAGCTTTAAGTGTCAGTTGAGCAGGATAAGTGGCATTCTGTTACAGTTTCAGGTATGAAGATACTAATTCATTATTTCATGTCTCCGGGTATAAGGCAACCGTGAAGACGAATAAGCAAATGACGCACCTAGCATTTGCCTATCCATTTTTTGAGAATTCTTGGAAAATCCTTATCCTGAGAAGGAGAACGTCAGGAGGAATTAAAACGGAAGATAAGTTTTGTTTGTTTTGTATTATGCAGTTACAGGGTGTCCTAGAAATTAGCTCGTCTCTCACGGTCCTCCAACGTTCACTTTGTAGATCGAGAAGCTTGCTTTCTGACCCCTGATATATCTTTTGTAAATAGTTATACCATTTAGGCGACGAACATGTCGATGGAAATGGTCTTTAGCTAATAGTCTGTAGTTGGGGCATTTAGTCGAGAAGATGCACCCCAGAATTTTGATGGTGACTTAACGCTTCTTAAAGTTCTGTTTCACCAGGACTGAAAGTTCTAAAGCCATTTTCAGCCTTCGGTGCAAGGCGGTCGTTAACTTTATCTACACGTAGATACTTGCTCTGCGTTTTCCACATCTGCTCCATTATCCATTAATTTTCAGTTGCATTGTTGCAGAGCAACTTTTTGTCTCAGCTTCTTTTGGGAGATTCCAAAGGCATTCGGTTTAAAATGTTCATTAACCCCTCCATGGCAGTAGGTCTCACTGTTGGTGGAAACTCGGAATAATAAATAAACGGATCAATGTTAAAACAGAATTGCAGAACGTTTGTGCAAGTTTTGTGAGTTTAAGTGCCCGCAGACGTTTCCCTTTCAGGAAGCATAAACCTAAACTGAATCCAAGTTTGAAAGTGCGTAGTTCTGTTTTCAGTTTTTAATACATATTGTGACTTCTGCACGGAAATATTAAGTCTGGTACAGAAGTTTGTAAATGAGAACATTATTTTCTATATAGCTGAGTTTTAGAAGCTTGACTGCTAATTCAGCACAAAAACAGTCTTGACAAACCTACATCTATAGAAAACAGAGAGGTAGGCAAAAGAAGAGGAAGAGGAAGAGGGAATAAAGGTTGTTTCATTGGAAGCTTGCATGAAGAATGAGCTTGCACCAAGGCCTTGCACTAGAAAAGAAATAAGCATGCTACTTATTAAATGTCAAATAAAGAGGCCTTTGAAAAAGTGACCTATCTGAAACTGCCCTATCTTAAGTATAGCGAAACATTATTTTTCCTTTGTAATGACTAATTTTGGTAAGATGTTTACGGTGTAGCAAAAAAGAAAAAAACAAAACAGCACCCCTCTTCCCCCTCCGCAAAAAAAGTTAAAATATCCAGGGAAAGAGAACATAGCAGTAATTTTTGTTAGGAAGCATATCTTCCAGTAGATCGACCTGGAAGATACAAGAGCCATGTTTCCATCAGCACAAACCTATAATTTTGTGGATCACTCAAAAAGCTATATCGGAAATGCGTAAGCGCAGGTTCTAGCAAGAGGGTCCCTAAAGACTATGCAAAATTCAGATCCACCACACTGGAGTCATGCACATTCTTCACGAGGACAAACATCAGCTATACTTAGAAGAGACTGCCTTGCCTTTGTCAGGTAATTACAGGGCCTTTTTACTTTTCACAGTTGTACTGATGTAACGTGTGGGTGTTGAGCATGCCTCATACAATAGCGGTATAAAGAAGAGTCTATAGGGATGGTTCCTAATCAAACCAGTCATTAAGGTTTTCCTGATGAAAATCATTGTATATAGTATTCCTTTGTTGTTCAATTGTAATCCACATGGTAACTAAACATGGATACAATTCACATTTTAGCCCTAAAGACGGATTTCTTGAAAAACACTGGAAAACTTGGTGAAATAGGCAAGAGGAACATAATTGATCTTACCTCTATTTACCAAAATGTGCAATGAAGTATAAATGAAAACGTATCAGCCACATCTCCTTATGTCCCAGTTTAAACTCTTCTTAACTTGTATTCTTGGGGCTTGCTAGGAAGCGTTCCTTCACTGATTCCCTATTTCAAATAAAAGGATTTAAGTTGACGTATGACCACGTGAGCACATAATACAGCGCATTATTGTGGCATTTGGAGCGGAGACCCAGGCTGGCTTCGGCTGTGATTACCCTTTTCCAGTTTCTGTTGAGAACAAGAGCTTTCTTCCCTCCCTCCCCCCCTGTCAGAGCTTTGCATTTCGGTCGCAATAGTTAGTCCTTATGGAAAGATTCCTTGCGAGCTGATGGGACGAAATGCTTCGTTAAAAGGATGGACTTTATTTTAAGGTATATCCGTTGATTGTTCATTAATGTGGTGAGTTATTGCTGTTCGAGGCAAAGGTCAGTAGAAAGGCTTAAGGGTGTGTGTGTGTGTATCGAAATCAAGTCCAGTTTCCCTTTTGTTTCTTCGCTTACTGCAGACAATATCGAGCTGTTCCAATACGAAACAGACCGGTAGTTTTTCACGTTTGCCATGATAGCTTTGTCTTTCTTTGTTAACTTTCAATCTGTGCTTCCACGTAATTGTACATTTTTTGTGAAATGGCGTAGAGGACAAAGAGTGTGTGTTAAAACTGTATATCATAGTTAAGAGAAGCGCACAACCAGATGTGGTTTATAACTGAGTATGAACGATTGATATTGGACAGCTAAATGCACAATTATGCTAGCTTTCTTCCATTTTTCTTGTGGTAGTTAATAGCCGCATTCCCAAATTAGCACAAAGAACCTCAAATACTGGGCTAACAAAAAACACGATGCTTCCGTCCACATTACTGGCGAATTACTGGCAAAACTGAACTACTCGAAATCAATTATTTTATGGCCATTAATTTCGTATCGCTGCAAATGGCATATAGTAGGGCTTTCCTATCTCAAAGCTAAATCCTAAAGAAGGAATTAACCCATTCATTTAGGGCTCAAAAGTCTTTCAGTTCGGATGGTAGGACCTGCATATCTAACTCCTGTTTGTAAAAGAATATTAATAGCCTCTTATTTTGGGAATTAAAACGTATATTAAATAGCAGAAAGAAAGATACTGTCTTGTGTTATACAAAGGTCCAAATGTTATACACAATTGCATCCATCAGTGGGTTCAGCTTTGGGAAAGGTCAGAGTGTGGGGATTTGATTTATGTATCTAGTGAGTTGGGGCAGCAACCCTTGCTAGCTAAAGCTGTTGTACGAAAAAGCCTTTCAATGTTGCTCAGCATTACTAGATAGCTATTGCACAGGAGCAAAGAATAAAAACGAAGAAAAATACACCAGGTGATATATTTTATTGGTCTAAATTATTAGATTATTTTTACTAGCTTTTTGGAGCTAACACCCTTTTTCAGGTCAGCCATTGACACTCGATCTGCTCAGTTTGTTAATATCTAAGCATTATTACGCATCTACCCTGATACAACCTATAAAACAAACATATCACACACGCATATCCTTTTACTAGGTATATAAAAGCCTTAAATTGCAGAGAGGTTGGTTTGTGGCCGTCCTCCTGGAGTAAATATTTA
Organism: Ichthyophis bannanicus; assembly: GCA_033557465.1. Classification (NCBI taxonomy): domain Eukaryota; kingdom Metazoa; phylum Chordata; class Amphibia; order Gymnophiona; family Ichthyophiidae; genus Ichthyophis; species Ichthyophis bannanicus. The sequence continues at coordinate 576,929,099 of CM066031.1, forward strand.
CTAATCTATATATGAACTATGTTATAAATATTTTTTTTTTCAAATAAAACATAACATTTTTCTTGATAACTATGATCATATTTCTTAGAACTGGCCCACAAGAGGGGTCTAAGTTTTTGAGAGAAAAAGGCTATCTTTATTAAATACAATGTCCCATATAGTTTGTTAAATGAGGATATATAATTTCCGATAAATGATGCAAAATTACTGATATAGGTTTTTAACTGATTAAAAATCATCTAAGAAATTTAAAAAAGTCCACGGGTTTTAATTGTAGTTCAATTACTTGTCAGCATTTTCTGTGATTTATGACTTAGTTTTGTGCATTCTGACCCAGTTAAAACACTCATAAATAATAAAGTTTCACTGTGGAGCTTGTAAAATCAAGCCTAGGTGCCAAATTATTTTATGAACGGTTTAGTGCATGTAGCAAAAAAATAAAAATAAAAAAAATATATATATATTGCATTTTTTTATGATTAGAATTGAAATGGTGTGTTAGCCATATTTTAACTTAAACTTCACAGATATAACTGAAAGTTAACCAGTTCAAATTACACCTGATATTTTATTCAATCTGACCTTACCTTCTCTGGTAATGTTTTTCCATCACAAAACTATCTTTTATTTTTTCTTATAGTAGCACTACATACGAATTAAAGTGCACTGTTTCTCCCCCCCCCCCCCTTCCTTTGCTTGCTTTACTCAACCAACAGCAGCCTTTTGTAATTTAGCATACATATTTTTTGGTAGAACAAGCTCTTTCCAAATATCTGTTAAGATCAAATTTACATACAATGATTTTTATTTAAGCCAACAACGTTCTTGCAATAAGTAAGGGCATACTGCAATTATATCTATCAAGGCAACAACATGATCAGTTTATTTTATCGACATTGGTAAAAATACGGTTAACATACTTAAAACTCCCATTGAAAATAATAATTTTGAAAACACCCCTCCCCTCCCCACATAAATACTCATACAGTATCGACATGTATTAAAAGAATATCTGTGCGTATACTGATTACTTTAGTGGCAAACAGTTACAGTCTTTGCAATTTAAACACATATTTAGATAAAATACATTAGTATATTTTTTTTCATAAATATTTAATCTCAACACATGGGCCTATGTGGCAGAAACATAGAAACATGGTTTGGCCTAATAATAAAGAGCTTCGTTTTCCAAATCAGAATTCATAATAAAAACACTACTAGGTTTCTCAATGTGTCTTCCAATGCCACTGTTTTAACGATCTGAAAAGTATTTACAGAAGTGGACAAAAGGAAGAGACATCAACCCAGTTTCGTTGTGCCTGCCGGTTCCTGGTGCTTAATTTTCTTTGCTCTTGGTCTTTAAGTAAGAAGTAGGGAGAATGGCGATTCAGCAGTTTAAAAAGAAAAGTGGTGGGGTTGATTATTCACCATAGCAGCTCTTCGTCAAATGGAACATTAAAGAGGTTCTTTGGAAAAAAAATGCATACGCGTGAATTTTTGCCCCTTCCTCCCTCCTACGCTGCCTAGCTTCCTCTTTCAAGTTGTACCCAAGCAAGTGTTTTCTGTTTTAGTGCTCTGTTTACAGCTTTGGTGCATGAAGTCATAAATCTTACCGAGCCATAAATGACAAAAAAACGGTATACATAGAAGGCCACCACAGACTTATAGCCCTTTTTTCAATTTCGGGGGTTTCCTTTGGCCTATGCTTATGATATGTTGTTTTTGTTTTAAGACGACGCTATTTTCTCTCCCTCTCCTCCGGATAAGACGCAATCCTATTTTTAACGCCACGATTAACTAAATTAACACCTATATATTGTAATCATTTTAAATCTCTCCTTTAACTGCATTGGGAATTTCCTTCAGCTAACCGGGAGAGTTTTACAATTTGGCTATTATTATTATTATTACTATTATTATTTTTGTTGTTGTTAATATTCGGTTTACTCGTGATCAGGAGTAATTGTCTGAGGTCGTTGAGGTTGATATTTTCACGTTTAAAAGGTTGGAAGGGAGAAAGAATTTTTATTTTTTATTTTTTTAAGTACACTCCCAAAATAAGATAAGATAGGGAGGCAGACGGACAGAAAAATATTCTGTTCGTGCTTTTTTCTCTGTTTTTTTTCTTATTTACGAAACACCGAGAAATATCGACGAGAATATTAATGGCATAGTGTGCCCACGAAAGAAGAGCAATGAGTACAGTACGGAGGTTGATTCATAAATATCCTGTGTAACACACACACACACTCTCTCTCTCCCTCTCTTAGGAATTTAGTTAATGTATAGACTTGTACATTTGGTTAGAAAATAACTCATTTAAAACGAAAAGATTGGCAAGACTGACCCTTTGTGAGATCCGCTTCTCTTCATTTGCATAATTTTCCTGGACTTTAGTGACGCCTGGGTTCTAGAACTGGCAGCCCCTCTCCCTCCCCTTCGCTCCTCACCCTCCCCATCCCCCAGACTTTCAAACAAGGGGGACTCTGATTTGGAAGCAGTCTTTTAGCGTGTAATATTTATAAGAAACATACCCCCTTTTCTTCCCTGTGGCATTACACTAGCAAAGCCCTGTGAGTTGATATATCTTATCTCGGTGACCAGGTCGCCCTTGAGTAACCTTAGGGGTTGTCCAAGTTGAGTCAGACATTTTTTTCCTTCAGCTCTCTCCGAGCAGTGCGCTGCTCCCATCTTCTCTTTACTTTCTGCTCGGTGCTTCAGGCTCACAGACAGTACAGTACAGTAGGAGAAGTTCCGGGTCTTCCACCCGAGGTAGAAGTGATTTTGGGGAGGATCTCGCAGTTCTATCGATTGTATCGCCGAAAGCCAGGATTGTGTGCTGTGTTCCGCGTCAGTCGTCAGAAGTAAAGGTAAGCAGGCCAGAAATCCGCTCACACTCCTGAATGGTGGAGTTTATGTCCCAATGATTTATGACCGCAGACTTAAATCTCGGTTCAAGAAGAGTTCACAAGCTCCAGCTTCCTTTCAGTCAGTGACTGATACCCTTAGACTTCGAGTTCAGGCTGTTTTCTCCCCTCTTCTCTGAAGTTTTGCCTTTATCTTTCATGAAATCTTGAGAAAATTACCTGCTTTTCTCTGTTTTGGGTGCCGGTTCCATCTGAATTTCTGCCAGGCTTGGGAAAGACGATTCAGAAACAGTGTCCCAGTTTTCTTTCATGAAACTGACGTGTCTTTCGTAAATGCCTGCAACTTTGTCTTCCAAACTGCTGTAGCAGCACTCTACACCTCTTTTATTGCTCCCGGCACTTAGGTGAATGCAAAAAAATGTCTTTGATATAACAAATGGATAGAGTAGGTGGTGTGATAACTCTTACTGCACCAGCTTTTGACACTCGCCTGTAAGTAGAATTTAAGAAACTGCTGCAGGAAGCAAAGCTCCTCACATCTCACTGGGGTTGCAAAACTTTCACCCGATATTTACCTACAATTAAACTTTTGAGGCGCAGCTGTTCCCTCTTATCTCTATTCCCATTCACCTTTATTTTGTCTTAAAGAAGCATCACTAGGTTCTACAACATAGGCTTCCACAATTTGGAGTTTTCTGGCCTTTGATTTTTATGCTTGATAAATTGCCCAGAAATATTTTAATGCATGTATACACTTTATTGCTCAAGCTCCGACTGTAGGACTGTAGTTAGTAAGATCCTAAATCAAGTCCTGAAACTGTAGTGCATTTACTAAATCATTTAATTAAGTGTGGCCTGAGGTGTCTGACTAAGTGTTTTGGGATGATGACACTTAAAGTATTAATTATTCATTTGAAAATCTTTTTTGCACAAAACATGAATTTGATTCGAATTGCTTTGTAGCTTTGTAATTGTTCTATCTATCTATCTATCTATCTATCTATCTATCCCTGGCTCAGTACATGAAGTTGTATGAATACGCCTGGGCTCTTATACCCACGGATTCATTCATTGTATTGGATGCTACGTTTTTTAATTATGGATCTGGAGAATCAGTTGTGTATGGCTTGACCACGCCGATCATATTGTTTTCTGCAAGATGGAAACACAAAAGATTGGTGGTCCTCTGCTTCCCTGCATCAAACGTCTAATTTCTATAGATAGCAAAGAGCTAGGCTGCTACACTGCACATCCGCACAATCTTTACTACAAGCAAAATGATGGAGGCACGTTGTGTGTTTGAATTTAATACTTTAGAGAAGATACGGAATAGCGGAATGTGGTCTTCGTTTTAATTCTTAGATACATAGGAATAGAGGTGAACAAAAAAGGTTTGTTGATCTTTATTTCTAAAAGTATTACAAATAGCACTAATATAAACATATGAATAGACATTTTTGACCTGGTCATGGTGTGATATGAGATCAGTCTTACTCTGAAAAGATCTGAATTTCCAAACGCAATGTTTACATTTGACTCTTCAATATCTCCCTTCTGTAGTATATCATCTTTAAGTTTTACTTATCTGTTCAGGCATTTATTAAAAGCAGTTCCTTTAACTGGATGTTTTGTGAAGAATAAATAGTGAGTTTAAAGAAGGAATCTCTGTAACTTGGGGAAGTATTGTATGGTTTGCGTTTCAGTCCCCTCTCTTCGACCAAATGACCCCCATACATCAAATTACATAGCAGTTTCTAAGACAGAACCTATTATCTTTAGGTTGGAAGGAAAGTTCAAGCCGTGGTCATGCAGATGAACGCTGGTTTTTCAGGTTTCTGGTGTTTTTATTTCAATCCGTCATGTTAGAACAGGTAGAATTTGGTTGCGTGTACAAAAAGTGTACTAAAGTATCATTGGGACACCGTTTGGATGTTTGGTGCCGATGGAAAGGGTTAATACGTTTCTAGTGTTCATTTTTTTTGTTTCCTTTATTTTTTTTTCAATGTAATATAAAAAATGTGCATTGTCGATTGCATTACAGTATATAGTCGTTATAGTTTTCTTTCTATTCTGGACGCTGATACCAATAATTAAGCTCCCTCTTAAATCTGAAAGACATCACCACAGTACCCTGTTCAGTAAATAATTTTGTGATACTGGTTAAATGATTGCAAGTTTGAACTCGTGAGCAGTAATGTCACCGCCAGGACTCGAGCACTTTGGTTCTTTTCCAAGGGATAGCTTTACAACTCACGAGTTTCAAACTTCTGCTGAGTTAACCTTTTTTTGGAATGCGTCCAAAATGTGCTACATAGCCTTCTGTTTTGCCTGAGAAGGAAACAGGGAAATAGGCCTGGAATACAGCCTTGCAACAGGAAAGCAAACTGAATACAGGCTTTACTATGTATGATAGTCCCTCCATGCTCAGGTTTAGCCGAAATCAGCCAATCTCGAAAAATCCTGTAACACCTTTCTTAGACGTTTCATAACAGCACATCCGTGGGTAATGTTTGCCATTCATTCTGGAGTTCAAAATGCTACGCCTTCGATTGTTTACACAGAACTATGTTGCTGAATGTATCTGTACATATCTGTAAACCATAATACCTATTCTAGCTCTTCTTCTGTGGATCTCGTTTCACATTTTAAAATGCGACTGTATGCCCGAAACAGTTTTAGCGTTTGGATTCTTTAAAGTTTAAACCATTAAAAAAAGAGACAACGCATCCAGTAGTGGGAAGTGCGTTTAACCTTCCCCAACAGTAATAAAGGCGTACGGAAGCAGGACGTAGTTAAATACAAGTTTTCTTTGATCAAGCTTATCTGTATGTGATCTGCAAATAACCTACCGTCCTCCTTCTGTGCTAAATGCTAAAACTTCCGTGAATTGGTTTATAATGTAAATCCCTACACAGCACCATCTCCAGCTGCAGTTAACCAAATATTTGTAGCTGCGAGTAACTTCAAGCAGCTTTTATATCGAACCCCCCTTAGCCTCGGGCCAAGTCATGCTGCTAAATATTGCTGACCACTTTTTCTTTATGGCTTTCATGTCACTTAGCTATTGAAAGTAAGATGGATTTGTACTATTTCTTCACTATAGTGTGCTTTTTGTACACCCTAGGTCTATCCTAAGAGGCCATTGGAGGAGAAACGTCACGTGACAGAGGGGTGCCAATGTTATTCTTTACGGGTGTCAAGACCCTGTCAGTTTGTGAAATAAATATTGGGAAACAACGAAATGCAAAAAGCGACCTACTACGACAGCTCTGCAATCTACGGTGGCTACCCCTACCAAGGAGCAAATGGTTTCACTTATAATGCCAGTCAGCAGCAATATCCTACATCTTCATCTCTGGTGGAAACTGAATATCATCGACCCGCTTGCTCTTTGCAGTCACCTGGCAGCATTGTGTCCCACCACAAGGCCAATGAAATCAATGAGAATTGCATGAGGACCATCAATAATCAATCTAGCCAGCCCCCAACAATTTCAGAGCAGCAACAGCAGCAGCAGCAGCAGACGACTCCTGCACAGCCAGCTTTACCACCTCCCCCCTCTGTCTCACCACCTCAAAATGCAGGCAACAATCCTGCCTCAGCTAGCACGACCAAGTCTACAAATATTACATCACCCACCATGTCCAAACACATTTTCCCTTGGATGAAAGAGTCTCGCCAAAATACTAAGCAGAAAACGGGCAGTTCCAGTTCAGGTAAACAAATGCATTTCCATTCTGAATTACAGCCCTGACTTTGCAAATAATTTCTCGACTTCTATCTACCGCTACAGACAAATCCTAGGGCCTTGCAAATCTAAAGTTACTCTTTTCTAAAGGTTTGTTCCTGTCTTTCATCTTTTGACACAATATTTTGGAAAACAGGACTCCCAACAATAAATAATAAGCTTCTTAAAATCAGTCCACTTCCATACAGCACTCTGATCACGGAAAGACTTTTCAGGAATATGCAATATATTTCAACTTATGTGAAGGAAACTTTGTTACCTCTATTTTTTCCTTCCTCTGGCAAAGAAAATTCACAATTATGCTTTTCTAAAATTTCACCGATATTTTCCATGTTTCATCATTGGTTTCTCTTTAGGATAAATACCATGTGGGCCAATAGTTGTAAATGAAACACAGATTTTCCACATTCTACTGGAGGTTTTTGCCAGGATACAAAGGCATGGGCTTTCCCAGTAACGCAATTACACGCACAATCATGAGCAACAACACTCACCTACCAGCTTGGAAATGCACCCCAATGATATAGTTTGGGCTATGGACAAGTTGAATGTTGTCTTGTTGCAAAATTTTAATCTACCATGCCTCTCATTCTTCCTACACAGTTAGCCATTCCCTTTATCAGCTTTCTAAAATACAATTTGATTTAGAAAAATCTCATCTTTACCCCAAGCAGTCTGGGTAGTTTATCATCTTGATGTAAAACAAATGAGTCTTAAAAGTACTCTACAAACACATGGTCACTGATAAAGCCAGCAGCACTTACTCTAGACTTCAAGCATTTTGTTTACCTGTGCCAATATTGTATATAGATATGGTTAGAGTACATAATTTTACAGTTAATGCCATTTCCCTACATGATACAGAGAGCTGCAGCTGAGTTGCGGAAATGCTGTTTTCATTATCTTATCTTATCCCCATTACAATAGGTATAGTAAAGATAATTTCATAGGAGTGGCCTAGTGGTTGGGGCAAGGTACTTCAGGCTGGAAGGTCGGGGGTTCAAATCCCACTAGAGGACAGCAACCTTGGGCCGGAAGGACTGGGGTTTCTAGTCCCACAGGTGATCCTTGTGGTCTTGGGCAAGCCACTTAACCCTCCATAGCCCATGTTCCCTGTAAAATAGTCATCTCCAAGTTATAATGCCCTGTTCAATGTAATTTCAGTTTGTTCAATGTAAACCGCACTGATGCAGAATAGCGCGGTATATAAGAGAATGCAAATAAATAAAATAAATAAACTATTGTGCCCATTAGAATTTGGATATGATCCTGATTTCCAAAGCCCCTTGTCTTGGTTTGTACCTGATAAAAATCAAAATGAAATCAAGATCTTTACTTTCCTCATGAAGGCAATATATTAAATGCAGCATCCCTAAAACAAATCTCTAGTACTTGAGTCAGGAGTTGGTGGTTAAAAGAAAGGACCAAATCTTTTGACTGGGATTAAAGTTCAAAATGATTATATTAAAATATCAGTATTAGCCAGATTGCTCTAAATATCAATTTGCCCATGTCTTCACCTTTCAGCTTTTCTGTAGATATTTTTTCCTAGGTTTTCATCATATTAAGTAATAATACACTTTGAGGGCAATTTTATAAAGTCACGGGTATTTAACATGCTTTTTTTCAGTGTGCACTAAATGCCTATTATACAAAGTAAAGTATGTATGTACTTTATAAACCAGAGGCATGAGTGTTCAAAAACATGCATTAAATCTAGGCTTGATCACTGGCTGGGGTACGTCTGCATCTAGATTTCTCAAGAATGCATGCAAATTATTGTATTTTTATCATTTAAATGTGTTCTTCTGTGCTCTGCCAATACTCTGCCCATGTGCACACCCACAGTGAAAGTGGACACTATTGGGCTTATACATATACTTTTAGAAGAGCAACTGGCTGAAGGTCCATTTATCGGTGTGAACCACTAACAATCTCTGATTTACATGCATAAATGGTGCATAATGTTTTGAGGCTTCTTATAAAATTACCACCATTGTTTCTAATGGGACTGGCCCATTCATTAGGTGGATTATGCATCCGCCAAAGGTGGCAGACCTTGCGGATAGCAACGAGGTGCCAGCACAGTCTGCACTGAAAGTAAACACAACACTATGGCAGATCTTTGAGCACTTGCGCATGCACTCATGGCCTGCCGCACCTGTCCCCCCCCCCCCCCCCACACAGGAAGTTTGTATCAGAGCAGCAGGACCAACAGATCTTCAGCATGCACAAGGCCCTTAAGGCCCATTACTGCACTGCTTTTATGTTCAGTGCTGGCTTGGCCGGGGCTGAGTATGGCGGTACGCCAGCAGGGAAGGAGAGATGCTGGATGCCTCAGGGGAGGGAAGAGACACTGGACCTGTCAGGGGAAGAGGGCCTCGGGCTGCTTGAGGTTGCATGGCTGAAGGGTCACCTAGGGCAGCAGCTAAAATTGGGTCAGCCTTGGGTTATTTTTATTTCCTCTCTTATTATGACTGCACACCTTAATTTGTTTTGTTCATGCCTCTTATAAGTACATACTACATACAAGGGCATTGGGGCTGAGGGCAAAAACCTCAACCTCTGCACTCCCCCCCCCCCCTCCAAGCTTTCTAGTTGTGGATGTCATAAGGGGCAAAAGGTTGGTGGGGCCATGGCCTATCTCTGCATTCTGATGCCTATGACCTCATAGACACTTTCCATCTAGCCGTGGGCTGCCAGCAAAGGGTTATGATACAGATCAACATAGCCACCTTCTCATTTTTTTCTAGGATTGGTTAAGTAGAAGAAACTTTAAAAAGCCTAAGACTCTACTGTCTTTTCAGAAATTAACTCTAAATTAGAATGAAAAGGAAGGTCTTAATCATTTTTCTTGTTTTATAATTTCCAACTCATTTATCCAACATTTTTTTTTACACATATTATTGCTTTAAGACTACTGTTTCCCAAAGACCTCCTTCCCAGGGTTGTTAAGATTATGGTACTGATAAGCAGGGGACTGGTGGAAAGGAGAGTCCTCTACCAATTGAAAGACGGGGGGATACCAAACCGCAGATTCTGGGTGCCTTTGGAATTTGGCGCCCTAGGCACATACCTATGTTGCCTGTGACTAAACCCAGTCCTGTTCCTATGATCATGTTGTTAGATCAAAGGAGTCACCGTAGAAGGCTTGCATGACATCTCCACATATGAAGAGCTGGTTTACACATGTAAATGATGCAACGTAGACAAGCAGAGATTTTAGAAAAGCTGCTACTTATGTCCAAAGTGTGCACAAATTTCAGTGGGGAATAATCTGAGCATGGTTTGATTGGGCCTGAGAAGTGTGCATGTGTTTCATATTTTGTGAAATAAATACATGTCTTCTTCATAAAATCTAGACATCAACATTTATCTCTGTTCCAAGGCATGCATGTCAGCTAAATACTCATGCGGGCCTAGGGTTTCGAGCAGTGATCAAGGGGAGGGTAATTGTATCAATCATGATGTAATATCTTACACTTACACATTTGTATGGTGGTACTTGCATGAGTGGGTTGTAAATTCACCACTTACATATGTGCCACCATTTACATGTTCAGAGCCCCATGTGATGCCGGCTATTAGTTTGTAAAATAGTGCCTCTTGCCATATCTTCAATCAAATACACATGCATTTTCCCTGGCCTTACAGGTATTTTACAAAAGGTTCTGTTCAGAGAGCCTTTTGCAAAATACTTTTCAAATTTTGAATGTCCTGACTTGGACTTCCCTTTTTCTACCTAACCAGCTATGCAAAATTGGGCTTCATATGTTTTCAGAGGTACAAAGCATAGCTCTTACTTATCTTGATTTAGTGTATCTAGTAACTATCTACTGTTTGAATCTTTCACTAGATTAATGTGAAACAAGGATACCTTTTAAGGGGGAAATTAGTAATTTTCATAAAAACTGGTGGCAATGGAAAAGTATGAGTTAGAAAGTTAAGTATTTCTTGTAGTTCAGGTATATGAATTGGAAAACAATATACAGTCGAATGCATAGCCTGATTCTGGGAAAGCAATTGTGGCTCCTAAAGAGATAACAACATTCAAGCCAAATGTATTAGAAAAACTGGTAATTTGGTTAAACATTAACATCAATATATTTTTCTTTTCATTTTTATGTTTATTTTATTCCTGAATAAATATACTGATAGGTAAATTTTTTGAAATTGCCTACTGCTTAGCCACTCCCTCCATTAGGGGTCTAAGAAAGCTGGGACTGACTGGGTTGATTGTAAGCTCTGATGAGCAGAGACCATCTTTTAATGTGTCGCTAAACAAATGATCAGTAGTAGTAGTAGTAGTAGTAGTAGTAGTAGTAGTAGCCATGTTGATGTGGATTTAGACGGGCAAATAAAAAGTGGGCACGGGAAAGGAGAACATCTGAAAATCTGTGGGCCTGATCTTTACAAAAAGTATACACCTTTTATTCCAGCAGAGTGTGAAAATATAGGAGATACAAAATATATTAGGCAGGGTGATCGATGACACCAAAAGAAAAAGTGTGACTGCACTCTTACGCTTTCAAATGGCCAAGAAGCGAGGGAAGACCATTTCTTCTTAGGTCATCAAATTGCATTCCAGTACTTTGTCTCTGTGTACTCTAGATTTAGAACATGTAACCAAATTGTGTGTTGTTTTCTTCATGCCTTCTCAGACAGTTGGATTACATGTACTTTTTGCTTTCTAATTTATCCAGGGGAAAGCTGTGCTGGCGATAAGAGCCCTCCAGGGCAAGCCTCCTCCAAACGAGCTCGCACGGCTTATACAAGTGCCCAGCTGGTAGAACTGGAAAAGGAATTCCACTTCAATAGATATCTTTGCAGGCCACGAAGAGTAGAAATGGCTAATTTACTTAATCTTACAGAAAGACAAATCAAAATATGGTTTCAAAACCGCAGGATGAAATATAAAAAAGATCAGAAAGGGAAGGGCATGATTACCTCATCAGGAGGACAGTCCCCCAGCAGAAGCCCTGTGCCACCATCAACTGCTGGAGGATATCTAAACTCTATGCATTCTTTAGTAAACAGTGTCCCATACGAGCCACAGTCGCCGCCACCATTTAACAAGCCTCATCAAAACGCATATGGCATACCTACTTCCTATCCAGCTCCTCTCAATAATTGCCCTCCTCCTCAAAAGCGGTATACGGGAACAGCAGCTGTTACTCCTGAATATGATACTCATCCTCTTCAAGGCAGCAGTGGTTATGGGAATCCTCATATACAGGGAAGCCCCGTCTATGTCGGTGGCAACTATATGGATACCATGACTAATTCTGGGCCTTCCATCTTTGGCTTAACTCATCTCCCTCATCCTTCTTCCACCAATATGGACTATAGTGGGCCTAGTCCCATGACTAGTAACCACCACCATGGACCTTGTGATTCACATCCAACCTACACAGACCTTACATCTCATCATCCTTCTCAGGGAAGAATTCAGGAGGCTCCCAAGCTGACTCATCTGTAATGGACAAGTCACTTGTAATGGAACATTGTTTATCAGCATTTTTTTAAAAATCCTTTCCACCCTCCCTTCTTTTATCCTTTCGTAATGCGTTTTTATAGTTTATGTGACGTAGCAATATTTGTTGCTTGAATTGCCCTATAGTTTCTATCGTGTTCTCTTTCCTCTTGAACTATCTAGCCTCGTAGCTCGCTTTAGGAGTATGGAAGGCTTTATATTTTAACTTCTACACTTTTATCAAAACAGGGTATATGAACAAATTTTCTAGAAAAGAAAGTCTTCAATGTAAATTTGTTCATACATTATTTATCCCACAGGGGAGCAATTGACGAGTTTTATTGCACTTCTTTTAAATAGCAAGAAAAAATTAAAGGCGCTTGGACAGGGGCTCCCTGGACATTTATTAATATGTGTACGTCTTTCAGTGTGTGTATGCTGGTGAGCATTCGGATTTATTTATTATTTTCTTCTGTTTTTTTTCTACAAAAATTGAATACTCTTACATGTTTAAAATATTATTTATCTCCATCTGTCATATTTATAGAATATGTATCCCGAGTATTCAGGAACTAATACTGGGTCTTGTACCTAATGGCTTATTGGCAAATCTAGGGCTCTCTATTTGAAATATAAAAGAAAGAATCCATTCTAAAAACAAACAAACAAAAAAAAAAAACCCGATGCAATAAATCAGCGAGAAATCAAAATATGAATAAGCTATGTCTGTTGCTTGTGACATCCACCTCTACTATAAATTCTGTGAAGGTTAAAATATTAAATTTGTTTCAATGGTTATACATTCCTTGCTGCTCAATTTCTGAGAAAAAAATAAAGTTTTTATTCTGAATAACAAAGTCTTAAGAACATTTATTCCCTAACCAAATAAGAACTAAAGTGCAACTCCGATTGAAATGAGACTCAAAACCAAAGATATTCAAATGCCACTAGAGAAGAAAACGTGTTCCGCTTGCCTTCATGGGTCTTCTTTTGGAGCTAACGTCCTTATTTTCCAAAGACCTTTTCATAGATCCAGTCTGTGAACAGAATCTTAGAAATAGCTCCATATCCCCAAATATTTCTGTATCTAGTTTCTGCATGAGAGAAAACGTTGGGAAAATACGGACCTGTGTTTTTGAAAGATTTGTAATGAATGATTGCATAGGGCAAAATGTAGTCTGGGCCAGCAAATAAATACACTGATGTGGGACTGACATGTCCGTTTAAACTGTCATAATTTTAATTCAAATACAGAGAAAAAGAAACAAAATTGAGAAGAAATGCTGGTCAATAACAATACTGGTTAATAATCTCCACTGAGAATAAGGGTGCTATTAATAACGGCAATGGGCGATAGAATATCTGGTTGCAACTGAAAATGCAGAGAAGGCAGAAGCCGAGTCTTGACTGTGCTAAAACGCCATGATGGGCTATTCTCTTTCAGGCTGTAGGCAGCGGACTGCAGCCCCCGCTCAGAAACATCCGTACAAATGGGAAAATGCTCTTTTCTCTTCTGCACCGAGAGCTTTGAAAGGCACAGAGGTTTCTACTCCCACTGTTTTTCTTCCAATGTTAAAATGCTTCATACAGTGGCGGTGGTGGGGGAGTGGGGGCACATAATGTGCTAACCCCTCTCCTCCCCCAACTGTATAAAGTAAAACAAAATTAGGAAATAAATGTACTATCTCCCCACCGCGCGCGCGCACACACACGCACACTGTATAAAGTAAAATAAAATCAGGAAATAAAGCTATCAAAATACAGTCAATGAGACAGTATACAGGCAAGATGTAAGCTTAAAAATATATGCTTATTGCGCAAAAGAGAACAAAGGAGTCAGGTCAAAATAGATGTCCTTTATTCACGGAATAAATGCGATTTTACAGAGATTTGATAAATAAGGCATCATCTACAATTTTGCAAGGAAAGATGATTTCATTTATAAAATGTGGCTATCTCTTGTCTTCATCTGCAGACTAAAAATGAAAAAAAAAAACTTGAAAAAGGCTTCCATTCCTTTGTCTCTTCTTCCTTGCAACCAGTGATAGCCACAGTCAGACAGACAGATAGAAAGAGGCAGACGAATGGATAAAGAAGGATACAAATAAATCTGCTAAAATAAACTTTGCATATTGACTACCGTCTAAATTTCTTGATTATATTGGCAGAATATGCATGCATATATGAATAAGCAAATGCGGATATTAGCGAATTTAGTTTGCCAGTCATATTTGCATATCACAAATAACATCATAACTTCAACATGATTGTCCAACACCAATTTGTCTTTTCTCAGTTGCAATCAGTTGCATGTGTGTGTTTATCGAAAAAATATAGATACTGTATAGATATAAATATAGCTATAGATATAGATACAGATACAGATATAGACAGAGAGAGCGAGATTTAATGTGTGTGTGTATGTATGTGTAAAATTATATATATTTTTACATACACATGCAATATTTATAACTTGTACGCTTTAAGGCCGAAAAGCCGCCATGTTGGTAACAATCTTAAAGATTACTAAGGATAATCTATATTATTAATGGCAATACAAGCCACCCATTATTGTCTGAGTTCCAATGAAAATCCTAAATATAGCGTCATATTCTATGTATGATATTCGGAATGGTTTACTTATTCAAATTACACATACATCTCTATATAATGTTTTCCTAATCTGTGGTAATCTTGCTTTGTTAAAAAATGCATCTAGATTCCAAATGACAATATGCATATATATTTTTATATCCTTTATTTCTGGAAAATGATATATGCTGAAAAACAGATATCTGGCAGAAATAAGGCATCATCCAAAATGGCAATATTTTTGATTGAAGATCAGAAGAAATATAATTTCTTAAAGAAATCATAACCATAATCATAGCATATCGGGGAAAAGTATTAAATAGATTAGCTATTTGACCTCCTTATATTTATGTTTGTTTGTAATCGGCAGAGCAAATATAGATTGATGGAATGCAAGTTATTTTAAATAAACAACAAATAGAATGCATTTCCATAAAATATTTTCCCTGTAGTGGCTTAACC